>SJYQ01011128.1:96874-119480 GCA_006410935.1 Redunca redunca | reverse complement strand
ACCTAGCCTTCAGTGAGTCATATTTTTTTTGCAATAGTAACATCAAAAATCACTGATTACAGATCACAACAAATGTAATAATAATGACAAAGTTTGAAATTATGTGGAAATTACCAAAATGTGACACAGAGACACAAAGTGTTCAAAAATTGTTAGAAAAACAGCCCCACCAAAGTTGCTTGGTGCAACGTTGTCACAAACTCAATTTGCAAAAAAGTCAATATCAGCAAAATGCAGTGAAGCAAAGCACTATAAAATGAGATATTGCAGTGCTTAGTTGCTCAGTCATGTCAGTCTCTTTGTGACCCCATGGACTGCAGCCTGCCAGGCTCCTCTATCCATGGGGATTCTCCAAGCTAGAATACTAGAGTGGGTTGCCATGCCCTCCTCCAGAGGATCTTCCCAACCCAGCAATCAAACTGAGGTCTCCTGCATTGCACGCAGATTTTTTTTTTTACCACCTGAGCTACCAAGGAAGCCCAAAATGAGATATTCTTGTATGCATATATTTATTTGTTATTTTTACTGTATAATTCATAACATATTTAAGGAAGTGATTTGCATCATTATGGAGGCAGTTACCTCCCAAGATCTGCAGGGTCATTCAGTAACCTGTAGAACCAATGGTTTACTTCCAGTCTGATCCCAGAAGTCTGAAAGCAGAACTGATGGTGTGGTTCCAGTCTGAAGGCTGGTAAGCTCAAGACTCAGGAAGGAGAGTATTTCAGTCTGAGTAAAAAGGCGGGAAAAAGTCACTGATCCATTTGAAGGCCATCAGATAAGAACTCAGTCTTATTTGGGGGAGGTTCAGTGGTTTGTCCTATGGAGGCCTTCAAGGGATGGCCTGAGAAGCAACCACTTAAAGAGAACTACCTGTTTTACTCAGTCTATTGATTTAAATGTTAATCTCCAATTGAAAAACACCCTCACAGAAATGCCCAGAATAATGTTTGGAAAAACATCTGGGACCCTGTGGCCTAGTCAAGTTGATACATAAAATTAACCATTGCAGTAGCTTACTATAATCTCCATTTTAGCCCTATAGGTATTTTAGTGAGAAGAAGTGCCTCCAAATTTCTGAACTGGATTCTTTGCTTTGTCAATATTAGTGTGGTTTTTTACCTCCTCAGACTTTTCAAAAATATTTTAATGTTTCAGATTGCATGGGGTATATGTGGCATGCAATTCTACTTGATTTCTAATTCAACCAGACGCCTGAGTTGGCATTTAAGAAATATGTTTAACAATATTATTTTAAAATATATTCTGATGTAGAAGGTAAGTGTTAGAAATAGTAAATATTTATAATATAGGCCTTGTTAACAGTATATCAACTACATTTTAATTAGTTTTAAATTGTGTGCCTTATTCAAAAGAGTCAAAAAGTGTCAAGTGACTCATTTGCTGACTAACGAGGGTTCTATTACAATGAATATTGAAGAGTATACCTTTGGGTACCGTGTAATTATAATTTGAGCATTTTTCCAATTATACAAAAACATTTTCATTTCGTTCAAATCAGAATAATTTTAACCAAAGAAATAGTAATAAATCAGAATCATTTTACTTGTCAGAATTTTGATGAAAGAGGTCTTAACAGCCAGTATGTAGACCTACACCATTATTTCTATGAAACGGATCGCAGCAAATTCTTTTGTTGCACTTCAGAGGATTGTTGGCTTACTTTAAATAGATGTTTGGTAAACACTTTCCCACCTAAGAAGGCCTTGAAGCAACTCAGCATATCTTTATTTTAGCCTCCTAAGCTTAGTAAACTCTCTATTTTTCAGTAAAGAAAAAGGACATTACCTAAGTAAATAACATTGGATAGTAATTACTCATAAGGTGAAGGTGAAGTTGCTCAGTCGTGTCCGACTCTTTGCCGCCCCACGGGCTGTAGCCTACCAGGCTCTTCCATCCATGGGATTTTCCAGGCAAGAGTACTGGAGTGGGGTGCCATTTCCTTGGACCCGAGGAAAAATAATAGCAATTATCCAAGTGTCAGATTTAAACAAGTTTCTTAGCTAGAAGGTATTTGATTACTTCAGTTTCTGATAGTATATGACCCTTCATCTCATAGTAGTCCTGCAAGAAAATTAGGGTGTGAAGTTTTCTTAAAAATCTAAAAAGAGGGCTATCATGTGATCCAGCAATCCCACTCCCGGACACATGCCTAAAGAAATCGTAAGTTGAAAGGATAGATGCACCCCAATGTTTACTGCTGCCCTATTTGCAACAGCCAAGACACGGAAGCAACCTAAATGTGTATTGACAGAGGAATGGATAAAGAAGATATGGTACATATATACAATGGAATATTACAAAAAAGAATGAATAATGCCATTTGCAACAACATGGATGGGCCTAGAGATTATCATACTGAATGAAATAAGTCAGAGAAACACAAATGTCATACGATATTTCTTACATGTAGAATCTAAAAAAAAAGAATACAAAATGAACTTACATATAAAAGAGAAATAGAGTCACATATATAGAAAACAAACATGGTTACCATGGGTTAGGGGGATAAATTGGGAGATAGGAGTTGACATATATACACTACTGTATATAAAATGCTTCCTTGATGGTTCAGATGGTAAAAAAATCTATCTGCCTGCAATGCTGGAGACCCAGGTTCAATCCCTTGATCAGAAAGATTCCCTGGAGACGGGACTGGCAACCCACTCCAGTATTCTTGTCTAGAGCATTCCATGGGCAAAGGACTCTAGTGGGTACAGTCCATGGGATTGGAAAAAAATCAAACACAGGTTATCAACTAACACTTTCACTTTCTCATATATAAAGTATATGACTAGTGAGGACCTACTGCATAGCACAAGGAACTCAAATCAATACACTTTAATGACTTATATGGGGAAAAAGGTCTATAAGAGTGGATATATGTATAACTGATTCATTTTGCTGTATACTTGAAACTTGCACAACATTATAAATTAACTATATCCCAATAAAATTTTTTTTAATCTAAATGTGTAAGATAAACAATACCATTTTTGGAAACAAATACAGAGGAGGATATTTGTAATATTGATGCAATTAGATGTTTCTTAAAAATTAAAACTGCCAATCAAACAAACCCTAACCTATATTAGTTTTATTTTTGAAATTTAAAAATATTATTAATCAGGACACTTTTAAGAGACTTGAAAACCAACCATGGATACAAATAATTAGAGTGCATGTAGCTTATTTAAAGAACTACACAGCATTAGGAAAAGAAAAAGACAAATGGACAAAAGAAAAAAATCTTTACAAAAGAGCATATCCAAATGACGATAACAGCAATGATAACGAAAAAGAACTAGAACTGGGAGTAGGAGTGGGAGAGGGAGCGAGAGACAGAGGGGAAGACGAGAAGGAAAGAGGTAATCAATCCATTCATTGCTAGAGAATGCAAATTAATGAGATACATTATTCTCTCACTAAAGTAGCTAATTTGAAACAAACAGGCAAGTCTTGAAGAAGACATGGAGCAAAAGAGAAGAACACTCTTCAGGTGACAGAATATGTTGTAAATAACTTTAAACATTTATTTATACACATATACACATGTATACATATATGCTGCTAAATCACTTCAGTCGTGTCCGACTCTGTGCCACCCCATAGACTGCAGCCCACCAGGCTCCCCGGTCCCTGGGATTCTCCAGGCAAGAACACTGGAGTGGGTTGCCATTTCCTTCTCCAATGTATGAAAGTGAAAAGTGAAAGTGAAGTCGCTCAGTTGTGTCCGACCCTTCACGACCTCATGGACTACAGCCTACCAGGCTTCTCCGTCCATGGGATTTTCTAGGCAAGAGTACTGGAGTGGGTTGCCATTGCCTTCTCCGTATACATATATAGACGTGTATTTATACACACACACACACACACACATATATATATATATATACATATTTACAGGTATAATGTTAATGGAAGCACTGTTCTTAATAGCCTTAAACTAAACTATTAAAATAATTCACATCGTCAAATGTAGAAAGCACAAGAAAATTATGGTATACGCACATGATACATGCAGTGTANTATCTCATTATCTAAAATGAAATCCTAAGCTGTAAAATACTTTTATTGGTTTTAAAATAAGAATGAAATATACTTAGATTATTAAATATTAAACATTGCTTTACAATAAATATCTGAAGTTTGGAATTTTTTTTTTCAAAGAGCCTGTTTCCATTCATGCTTATATTCATCCAACTATAATTTATTTAGTAAAGACTCAGGAAGGTTGTCCATTTGGATGTATTTTCAAGCAACATTCTATATTGATTGCAGGCCATTTGGCCGACAGTAATTAGTGGTGGAGTTTTACCACCTACCTTCAGTGCAATCTGTTTTCCAGTAGAAGTGCTTAATTTAGAGTGTAGATTTTGTAAGTCTTATAAAACAGAAAATCTGAGACAATGACTTAACAAAAGAATGACTGGGTTCCAAATTCTCTCTATTTCTAGTCTCATCTTCCTCCAACTCATTCTCCTCTAAAGTAAAAACTGAGCATTCTAAAATATAAATTGATTAAATTACAATCCGACTTAAAACCCTTCATTGACTCCCCATCATTCTTAGGATAAAGTCAATAATAACTTCATAAGCCTTTATCCTCTGCTGTCTGAACACTTCTTCAGGGTTACTTTGGAAGACTGTCTCTTTTACTTTCTGTGATGGTTCTTCCTATGTGCCACGCTCTCTTTTGTCTTCAATTTATTCAGTCTTCTTTACCTGATATTTTCCCACTCAACTCTACCAAAGTGAAGACTCTCAAATTTCAAATTACTTTTCCTGTAAGACTGCCCTGAAGACTAAGTTAATATTTCTTCCTATAGGCTTCCATAACACAAATGTTTATAGTAATTACTGAGCTTATTTTTTCCGTGCTGCAATTATTTACTTGTCTATCTCCACCATTTCTTTAGAAACTTCTTGAGAGCATGAAATACCATTCATTTGAAATTATGTATCAAGTATTTAACATGATAACTAGCTTATAAGTTCTCAACAAATATTTGTTGAGATAACTAATGAATAAATTAAGAGAAACCAAGTTATTCAGTTTAAGTCCTGAAGACACAGGTCATAAATAGTACAAATACAGTCCTATATTATTGTAAATGTTTATCATCCTGATGACTTACATTCCAGGCAAAAAATGCTTCTTCAGTGTAAATTTAACATCCAGCTCTCCAGTTCTTAAAATTTGCATACTGGCCTTTTCAATATAACTCCCCCTCCATATTGAACTTTCTATTAAATTACTTATATTGACAACTGAGAACTTCTTAAAAGTCTCCCTAAAGAGATGGAAACAGAATATTTGACCAGCTACAGTTAAGTTTAAGAAAGATGAATGATTCATCAAATGCTCTGACTTGCTTTGTTTTCCTTCCAAGTCACACAAATTGTTTGCCACCTGAGTACTTGTCATTTTTATTTTAACGTTTGTATATGTCAAATACAACTTGGATCTCTGACCAACAAATAATTTATGGCTGGGGACTCTTTTTAGATGGAAAAACTCCCTCCTGTGTATAGTTAGAAGTGCCAATTATAATAAGTAACCAATTCTGAACAAAAACAACCACCTGAAATTTCCTGTCATAGCTAGTGCACTAAACAGAAAATAGCTCATGCGTCAATGGAGGGAATTAGAGCATCAATAAATTGAATTTGTGGCAGGGAAAAAATCATCTGTGTAACTGCTATTCAAAGTTCCTCTCCCTGACAGAATCCAATCGTGTCAAGAAACTAAATAAATATGGTTACACTCAAAGGCTCAAAGAATACTGAAAAAGGCTATAGAAATTATCCAGCCAGACTTCTGGATAGAATATGGCTCATTTATTTGAGCTTACAAGAAAGTACTTCTGAGTATCTAAACAACTCTGTCCATAACTTTTCAGAAACTATGCTATTTCATTAATGGTCAACGTATCCTTGTCTAGTCATGAGACAAATCTGTACTCAGAAAATAAAATCCTATTAAAAAAAAAAAAAATCAAGGCCAGTCTACCTGACTTAAGATACTGTAAATGCAGTATTCATCAATTTCCTTGATTTCTGATTCTTTTCCCTTTTTTCCTTACTGTCATAAAGAGTTGGAATCCATTTCTGACATTTGACTGCTGACAATTCTCAAGCCACAACCCTCCCTCTTGGACTTCAGCTCCGCATCTATGTGGACCATTTTTTTTAGTCTTTATTGAATTTGTTAAAATATTGCTTCTGTTTTTTGTGTTGGTTCTTTGGCTGGGAGGCATGTAAGTCTTAGCTCCCTGACCAGGGGTCAAACCCGTACCCCTTGTATTAGAAGGTGACATCTTAACCATTGGAACACCAGGGAAGTCTCCAGTTGTCCAGTTTACGTTCATGCCTAGGTAAGGTGCTAAGAAAGCCTGGGTGTGCTTTCTTTGGCTGCCAGTGGGAAGTTCAAACCATACAAGCCCCTGCTTGTGACTGAACACTTGGCCTTAGCCACCCTGCCCCTCCCACCACAAAACCCAAGTTATTCCCCTCTCCCAGTTCTTTCAAGCCACTTCAGACCTACTTCAGAAGCCTGCTCTGCTCAACTCCAGAAACCCTCCTTATGTGAGTAATAAAACTTTTCATGCCATCTTGGTGAATGTGAGACTACATAATTCTCAGCATCCACATCAAATTTTCAGTGACCACACAATCTCACACATTGTCTATATCTGGGAGTCAATGTACTAATGATTCACCAGAAAGCTATGAGTCCACAGGATGTATTTCAAACAAGAGTGAGAAAGGAACAGAATCAAATGATTAAAAATGAAAACTGAAGATCAAAACAGGTTAAACTCATTTTAGAAATAAAATGTGTCACACAGATCCCAGAACAAATAGGTCTATGTCGTTTCATTACAAATAAATGGATAATTGTGAGGACTATATAATCTGCAGGGATTGTCAATCAGTTTATAAGGCCAAAATGGAAGATAAATAAAAAGAACTGAAAACAGGTAAAAACTGTACAATCTCCCAAGCTTAATTTAAATGTTGATGAGATATTAAAACAAAGGTATACCTCACCATGGGAAAGACACATTCCTGGAAAGTAATATATAAAGTAGTATAGCATTCTATTCTAACATTTTCTCACTGATTCTCAATATAAAATAGAAGATACATTCAGTAAAAGAAAACAAATCACCAACTCAATTGTTTAAAAATTATTTTTAAATAACTCATTTAAGATGGAGAAGTTAGTATCTTTCTTACCTCATTTTAAACATTTATTCTATTAAGGAATAATTTGCATATAATAGATACAGTAAAATGCACATATAATAAAACATAATAAAATGTATGCATTTTAAGTGAACAGTTTCCTGAGTCTTAACAGATGTTTATATTTCTGTAACCACTGTAAAAATTAAGATATAAGATATTAATAACATTCAGAAAGTATTCTCATATCCTTCTGCAGACAAATTATTTCTAAACTTATTCCCAAAAAATTGCAGATCTTATTTCTTTGTTTTTCATAGATCTTATTTCTATCCTCCTACTCTTGCCTGGAAAATCCCATGGACGGAGGAGCCTGGACGGAGGAGTCCATGGGGTCGCTAAGAGTTGGACACAACTGGGCGACTTCAATTTCCCTTTTCACTTTCATGCTTTGGAGAAGGAAATGGCAACCCACTTCAGTATTCTTGCCTGGAGAATCCCAGGGACAGGGGAGCCTGGTGGGCTGCCATCTACGGGGTCATACAGAGTCGGACTTGACTGAAGTGACTTAGCAGCAGCAGCAGAATTACTTTTACCTGTTCCTGAAATTCACATAAATGGAATTATAATGTATGTGTTCACTTGTGCATGACTTCTTTTGTTCAGTATGATTTTGAGATTCATGCACTTTGTTTCATTATTTGCATTGCTGTGCATTATTCCATTAGTGATAATAGACAATAATCTGCTCATTCATTCTCTGGTGGACATTTGGGTTGTATCAAGTTTTTTTTTTTTCTCTAATAAAGATGTTCTGAACTTCCATGTGAAAGTTTTTAATTGCAAGGCCATACAGTTTTTTCCTATTTTTTTTTCCTGAAAGTTTCATAGCTTTTGTACCTACATTTGGGTTGATTACCTATTTCGAATTAATTTTTCTCTATGGTAAGAAGTAAAAGTCAATAGTCATTACTTTTCTTTCAGAAATCCCTTTTCCAGCATCATGTAATTTAATTACCTTGCAGTCTTTGAAGAGAAAAATAAACATTTATACATGGACTCTCTATTTTGTTCTACTGATATTTGTGTTTATTCTAACTCAAGTACCATAGAGATTTGATAAGTGAAGCTTTTTAAAACTTTTGAAATTAGGTAGTATAAGTCATTCAAGTATCTTTTATTTCCAAGATTGATTTTGTTACTGCACTTTGAATTTCCAGATACATTTTTAAAACAATTTAAGTTTCTACAAAAATACTTTCAAGGATTTTTAACTCATATTGTGTCAAATCTATGGATCAATGTGAAGAGAAAAATTTAACGATATCAATGCAATTCATGAAACTAGTTTACACTTTCACTTTTGTAGTTTTCAGTCAGAATACATTAAGCAATTTTTCTTAAATTTAGGCTAAAATATTTCTTTCCAAGCTTTTGTATGGGAATATAGTTAAATTTACTCAACAATTATTGTAGTTTCTTTAGTAGATTGCTTAGGATTTTCTACATAAACAATCATGCCATCCATTAATAGCAAGTCTTTTTTTTCTTCTTATCTAATTATTACATATTTTATTTCTTCTTATTACCTTATTCTGTTACCCATAGGGCTTCCCAGGTGGCACTAGTGGTAAAGAACCCACCTCCCAATGCAGGAGACTTAATAAGAGACACAGGTTCAACTCCTGAGTTGGAAAGATCCCCTGGAGGAGGGCATGGCAGCCCACTCCAGCATTCTTGCTTGGTGAATCTCACAGACAGGAGCCTGGCCGGCCACAGGCCATAGGGTCATAAAGAGTCAGACATGATTGAAGCCACCTAGCACGCATGCATGCATGTTACCCATGATCAAAAACAAAATTTTGAGTAGAAAATGTAGAGAGGAGGCATCTTTGACTTCTTCCAAATCTTAGGGAGAGAGCATTCAATATTAATTATTAAATATAATGAAAGCAATACCTTTTTCATATATGTGTGCTTTATCAGACTGAGGAAATTCCATACAATTCAGAATCTTCTGCAAGTTTTTGTCATGGATGGTATTGTGTCCTGTCAAATTCCCTTTTTGCAATCACTGAGCAGATCACAAAATTTGTCTTCGTTTTGTTAACGTGAGGAATTGATTGATTTTGAATATTGATAGCACTTTGCCTTCTTTGAACCATCTCTTCCTTGTGCTAATGACATGATAATTCTTTACATTACTGTGCCAAAATTTTATTGAGGATTTTTGTACCTATGTTGATAAGGGTACAAATCATTTTATTAATGATTTCATGAAGTGAGCTGCTGGCATGGACAAAGTTCTCTAACATTTGATGTTTAGTAGATAGTTTGGTCTTTCATTTTTAGTTTATAAAAAGTAAAAATATTTTTTCCCCTCCTAAGACTTCATTGTATATATAACATTTTTTTTACTATGTTGTATTTTCAATATCTTATGTCAAAACTTTTTGTGTGCTTGTAATTTCTTCTTTGATCCATGGCATAATTTAATGCTCAAATATTAGGGGATTTTACATGCATTTTGTTATTGAATTCTAATTTGATCCATCATAGTCAGAGAATGCAAAATGTATCAATATGATTTCAGTGCTGAGCTTTGTCGCTCAGTCATGTCTGACTGTTCACGACCCCATGGACTGTAGTCTACCAGACTCTGCTGTCCATGGGGATTCTCCAGGCAAGAATACTGGTGGGCTTCCATGCCCTCCTCCAGGGGATCTTCCCAACACAGGGAAAGAACCCAGGTCTCCCACATTGCAGGCAGATTCTTTACTGTCTGAGCCACCAGGGAAGCCCAATTATGATTTCTAGCTTTGTTCACCTTTAGATCTATGGAAAGCCCAGGGTGTCTCCTGTTAATAATATTCTCTACCTTATTGGAGAAGGAAATGGCAACCCACTCCAGTATTCTTGCCTGGAGAATCCCATGGATGGAGGAGCCTGGTGCGCTACAGTCCATGGGGTTGCAAAGAGTCAAACATGAAAGACTCAAATACTAAACTAAACTGTGTCTCCCCTGTGGATTTTGTTGAGACTTTCTTAGAGTAAGTCTAAAGTAGGTCTTCCTCTAGGACATGGTCATTATGACCAAGGCATGTTTTTTTCTGTTGTCTTAGCTGCATGCTCAGGGTGTTAAGATAACTTCTTCCCTCTGACTAAACCAGAGTTCCATCACCTCCCAGCATTGCTTAGTTTCTAGCATCTCTGTTGTTTTCTGCCCTGTAGCAGCCAATTTTGGGCAAGTCTTGCATAATCTCACCCTTCGCCTGGGCATTTCTACCCTTGGTGAAGAATTTGTGAGGATCCTTCTGTTCTGCACATTTCCCCATACAGTCCATTACTCTCCAATGCCCTGCTCATCACATTCAGCCATTCCAGCCATCCTGAACACTGATTTCCTCAACCCAGGGGCTCCATGATCTCCTTGTACTCTAGCTATCTGCACTGTAGTCAAGAAAGAGTCCCCATGCAGAGAGACAGTGAGAATATGGGTTTCATTTCATGATTTTCCCATTTGGGTTAGATCACAGTCTTAGTCTGCCTATTGTCTGATGTTTAATAACTGTTACCTGATATACTTTCTCCAGTTATACATATGTGTTTTTCTTTGGTTTTGCTTTCTTAAGTAAGAAATCTAGTCCAATATTATTTACTTGATCAGAACCCAAAGTGAAAGCTTGTTTAATTGGTTTTTTTGTTTAAAATCTTGAGTCAGCATCTTCCATCAATTCGAGTTTTCTTTAAAATGTGTAAAAATGTAAAACCCAGGTAATTTATTCATGAGTGGGAGCTTTTCCCTTTTTTTCTTTTAAAGTTGCCTGTCTACAAAAATGATAGAGAATTAGAAAAAGGGTCTTATGTAGTTAGACACCCAGATGTTTAAAGGAAATACAGCTCTAGTCAAAAGATAGATTTTACTCCTTTGAGAAGAAAAAAGAAAAACAGAGACATTCTTCCTGAGATGTTTCAATAAGAGTGGAGACCTGACCTTCTAACAATATCCAGGCAGGAGAGGTTATTATGCAAATTGATGTGTCCAGCTGTTGTTCTTTTCTGTGATGGATAAAATGAAAGAAAATAGGCTCAAATTGCTGCACGGGGGACTAAGGTTTGGCAGCTTTACAAATGGCCCTTTAGTTAGTGACCCAAGGAAAGTGACAGCTGATTACAGGAGTGTATTAAAAAATACTGATTTCACTATTGATTTTTTGTTTCTCCATTGCCAATCAGAACTCAGTTATTGCTAAACTATTATTGTTAGGATACTGTATTTAACTTACATGTAATAAACAAGTTTTACACACAGTAAAGAGTACAGAAAAAACGTATAGTTTTAAAGAATTAAATTATGTTCTTCTAGAACAGAAGAGTCATTTTTATCTCCCTAACTTGATTTTTTAAGTGCTTTAGTTCAATGGTTTCTGACTCATAGTACAAACATAATAGTAGAAATAGCCCATGTGTATAAAGGGATTTAGTGTTTTCAGTAACTTTTCACCTCTATTATCTCATTTGTTGTTTCAGATATACTATTTCCATTTTATAGAATAAGGATCTAGGGTCCATGAAAGGTGTACAACTTGACCAAGTGAGTACTGAAAGGTCTTGAAATATTATTTCCATGTCAACCTTTTCTTGTTCAGCTCACCAACCTTTTCACTGAACGTCTTAGGGGTCTCTCAGTAAAGTGGTGATGTGCATGTAGCTCTAAAGTTTCTCTGGACAGTGACAATGGGCTTGACCAAAAGAGCCAGCCACAGTGACTGTCAAACCCTCAGACCCTTCTAGAAACTCTTCACAGGAACTGGAAATAGAAATAAGACAGAAGCAAGTTCTTCTGGAAAGTCTAGGACCTAACAAAACAATCTGGAGTCAAGAGGAAGCAGAAATTATAGACATTCAACAAGAGCGTGCAGTACAGATAGAATCACTCATTAGAAGGTGGAAGGGCAGAAGGCAGCTGAATCTCAAAGTTAAAAGAAAACAGAAAGAGAAAAAAAAATGGATGATATGTGTCCAAATATGATATGGACACATAACACAGCAGGGTCAACATTCAGTGTTACAAGGATCAGCAATCTGTTTTGCTCCTTAGGTGCCCCTCATAGTCTCTGATTCTGAATCAGTTCCTGGGAGGGAACACTCTCATGGGACAGGTGTCGCATGATTCCCCTCCTTCCTGAAGGCAGGCTCCGCTGTACACCCTTGCCATGAGATCTTTCTGAAGCTGCATTGTTGATAACTTCCGGGCTACATAGGCATATATATCTTCCCAATATCTCTGCTGCTGCTGCTGCTAAGTCGCTTCGGTTGTGTCCGACTCTGTGCGACCCCATAGATGGCAGCCCACCAGGCTCCGCCGTCCCTGGGATTCTCCAGGCAAGAACACTGGAGTGGGTTGCCATTTCCTTCTCCAAAGCATGAAAGTGAAAAGGGAAAGTGAAGTCGTTCAGTCGTGCGTGACTCTTAGCGACCCCATGGACTGCAGCCTACCAGGCTCCTTTGTCCATGGGATTTTCCAGGCAAGAGTACTGGAGTGGGTTGCCATTGCCCTCTCCTACCATCTCCCAATATTTCAGGTTTCTTGAAGATCATTTGTCCCTTGTCAACAATATACCTGAAATAAACCATATCACACAGCAATGATTCCAGTAGCTGACAAAAATTATTGCTGACAGACCAGAATAGAAATGTCTGGGGAAAATAATTTAAAATAACAATGACTCTAAGTTACATCAAGTTGTTTGGTTAGTAGAGTACTTAGAAATATTCTTTGTTCATTCTTTGAAAGAAATGTATGTATCAGAGATGGGGAAATGAGCAAATGGCTTTTTCCTTCACAAGTTTTCTTTCTTTGAAAGCTTGGGGCAATTATTTATGGTCATTACTGCAGTATGCAATTTTTATTCTAATCATTTAAAGTACTTTATCTTTTACATGCCTGGATAGCTGTAGTGAAACTCACTGAGATGAAGAATTATGTAACATTTTATTTACATATTTCTTCACAGCACTGAACCTATGTGCTGTCCTGTGCCTTTGAAGTAGCCACTGACCAAATAAAAGAGGCTTACTTTTATTGAACACCGTCACGATTCAGGTCTAGTACTGTGTGCTTTCTATTCCTTGGCATGTGATTTAATATTCATAAAAGTCTTAATAATTAGGAGCTATTACATGTGAATATACAGCATCTCAGAATGACAAGTAGCATAGCTGTTGTCCCACAGTTTATATGTCACAGAGTTAAAGTTGGAAACCAGCACCTCTGATTTAGTAGCCTCCTGGTTTTTCCACCACCCATACCACTTCCCATCAGTTCTTACATTCATTCAAACCACAGAAATTTAAGAGATGACTGCGCCAGGAGCTGGAGATAGACTGTTGGAACTGGGGATACAGTGTTAAATAACAGCACCATTACCACCAACAAACCCCAGGCTATTTGTATTATGAATGGAGCTTTTACTCTAATGAGTCTCTTGAATTTTATGGCTCACAGATTGTCCCCAATCCGTAATCTCTACTCATTTCTTCTCCCTCACCTTGCATATATATATGAAGTCTAACATGCAAGATGATCATTTTGCATATACAAAATTAAAGATCACGCCCCTTCAGCTTTCCTCATACAGCTAGAGCTACTCATTCATCACAAACCTCCATCCCATAAGTAGTAATAGGCTTCTTGAAGGCAGTGAAAGCATGTGTGTGTGTGCGTGTGGTATGTGTGTGTTCGTGTGTGTGTGCATGCGTGCATGCATGCATGCACACTCAGTCGCATCCGACTCTTTGCAACCCCATGGACTATAGCCCGCCAGGCTCCTCTGTGCGTGGGATTTTCCAGGCAGGATACTGGAGTAGGTGCCATTTCCTTCCCCAGGGTATCTTCCTGACCCAGAGATGGAAGTCCTGTCCCTGTGTCTCCTGCATTGGCCAGGTGGATTCTTTACCAGCTGAGCCATCGGGGAGGTCCAATGAAAACATATGCATATCCAAAGACTGGATATGGCAATTTTTTTTCCCCAGAAGATTCTTTGGTTTTCAATAACAAATTTTATTCTTTCTTG
Organism: Redunca redunca; assembly: GCA_006410935.1. NCBI lineage: Eukaryota > Metazoa > Chordata > Mammalia > Artiodactyla > Bovidae > Redunca > Redunca redunca. Next base: position 105,192 of record SJYQ01011128.1, on the reverse strand, counting down.
GTCACATATTGAAATTAATTTTAATTTGCAGAAACTTCTTGGTTGTGGTATAGAATTAGATATGTTGAAATTCTACCTCCCTATACCTCAGAATGTAATCTTCTTTGGAAACAGTGATGTGGCATACGTAATTAGTTAAGATACAGTCACACTAGAGTTGGGTGGGATCCTAACCCAATCTGACCGATGTCCATATACAAAAAGGGAAATCTGGGCACAGAAATTCACAGAGGAAAGGCAGGTGGAAGAGATGGGGACAAGACAGCCATGAGATTGGGGAGGCAGAGGAGGGAGTAAGTGATGCGTTGATAAGCCAGGGAATGCCAAGGATGGCTGATGAACCCTAGAAACTAGAAGAAACAAAGAAAGATTCTCCCCTTCCCTTCTGACATCTTGATTCTGGACTTCTAGCCTCAAAAACTGGGGGACAATGAATTTCTGTTGTTTAATCCATCCAGTTTTGGTAACAGCAGCCAGAAGAAACTAATCTTTCTACCCCTTTCTTTCTTCCTCTTCCACCCTCTTCCCTTTAACTCTTTCTTTCCTCCTCCCTCTTTTTCTACTTGTGTTGTTTCATCACCTCTCACTCACTGACTTTCATAGATCCCGGTGGCAAGAATCAGTGTCACTCTGCCACCATTTTTTCTTACTTGATTGATTTCCCATGTCTGACATCTTCTTCATAGCTGCCTTGCAAAACCACTGTCAGAGGTGTTTAATATAGATCTTCTTTTATTTATGAATGCTGAGGAATGCCTAGGTGGTTCAGAAACTCTCCTCCCAGTCCATATTACAAGATGGGTGAACTGATGGGAAAGTCTTGGAGTGATGTTGCTACTCCCATTTAAAGATGCTGAAGCAAGTGTTTCATTGGTCCTCTGGCATCTTTATGTCTTCAAAGACTTGCAATGTCCTTCATTCAGAGAGTTATTCAGTGAGCAGAAAGTGATGAGCAAGTCTGAGAACATGTCAATGTGCGGAGGCTCCCCAGTCCCAGGCAGACAGGCCGTTTTCCTCCATCCTGTCTCCTTGTCACAACCAGTAGTGTTTTGCTTCTCATAGAATCACTGGGCCACTTCACAAAGCAATTTTCTGCTCCCAATAATCACACTACCCTGCTGGCTATACAAATCATCCAGTATTGAGTATCCTTCCTGAAAATCTTTTCTCAAGGAAACGTTACTTGAAGACCGGATTTTGTGTAATGAGAAAGGAATACTTGTCACCGGCTATTTCCTTCTTCAAACATCTCAGCTAGCAAAATTTTCTTGGTTCCTTTGCCCTTTGATGTCAGGAAAAATGAAGAACAAGAAAAAGGCACAAAACCATTAGTGAGACTTCACTACCTTTTTGTAGGTCAGTGTAATTTTAGATATATAACACACATTTTAAAACAAGTAGCAAATAATACTTTATAGGCAATTTTGTTTAGCAAATGATTACAGAGTGATTTTTATTGTTCTTAGAGACCAATGCTAAGAGAGTCAGAGCTAAAACCCATACAATCTATTTCCCTATGGAGTTAGAGTCTAGTGGGGGAAGGAGATGCACATACAGTTGGCTGCCTCTAGGTACAGCTGTGCGGGGGGTCAGGCTGGGTGGTACCCTAGAGGTGCACAAGATCAGAAGTCAGATTATCTGGGTTCAAATCTTGGCTCAGCCATTTGCTAATCTCCAATCTTGAGCAAATTACTTAACCTGTCTAAGCCTCTGTTTTCTCACTGATAACTAAATCCCTCAGCCATGGGGCTATTTTGAGAGCTTTACAAGTTACTGTACACAAAGCCTCAGCATAGTTCTGGAGACACAGGGAGCCCCAACGAATAGGAAGCATCTCTTCTTCAGGAGGAAACAGTACTTGGGCAGGGGGACTGAGTGAATGCTGCCCATTACAGTAGGAACAACGGCGTGGAATATTAACAATCTGGAAGCTATTCAACGTTGGCTGTGCTGAGTAGCCTCACCAATCTGTTTAACTCTCTCCATAGAGACCAACTAGGGACTGCATCCAAAAGAGGAGGGAAAAACTACAGGGAAGATAGAAAAATGACTTTTAAAAAAAGTCAGTGACATTGTTGGCACCCGTCCCCTCCCCTTCTCCTGAGATCTCAGGAGCTACACCAAGGAAGAACATTTTCTATGTCACATACAGCAATTACTTGGTTGATTTTCTGCAAGGAGTTGCTATTTTTCTGTTGACAAGGCACACTGAATTGATCATTTTGCATTACATAATATTCAATTTACTGTCTCATAACATTTCATTTGTTTTATATCAGGAGCTGTGTGCCAGAGGGCTATGATGATGTTGAAAATGAATCGTTTCAGTCACTCACAGGCACTGCTAATGGTTTGGCTGCCACCTTTTTAAACTCGAATTTATTTGACAATTTAGTGCCCAAGAGAAAAAAAGTAAGAATCTACTTTTGAACGTAGGTAAAGCCAGATGGAGGCTGAGGGGTAAGGAAGAGAATTTACTTTGTTGGAGGTTGTGATGCCAAGTATTTACCATTTGTAATACCAGACTTCTTAAAAATAAACTTTTAATTTTAGAATAGGCTTAAGTTTATAGAGAAGATGTGAACTAGTTCCTAGAGTCCCCATACCTGCAACACGCAGCCTTCTCCCTACTGGTAATGTCTCATATTATGTAAGGTCCATTTGCAACAACCACTGAAGCAAGTGTGAAGCATCACTGTAAACTAAATTCCACATATTGTTCAAATTTACTCAGTTTTTACCTAATGTTCTTTTTCTCTCTTAGGCTGTCATTCAGAATACCCTGTTACATTCAGTCATCATGCATTCTTAGGCTCCTCTTGCCTCTGACAGTTTCTCAGATTTTCATTGTTTTTAATGACCTTGGCAATTTTGAGGAGCAGTATCAGGCATTTTGTAGAGATGTCCCTAAAATTGTTTATGTAATGTTTCTCTTTAGGATTAGACTGAGGTTTGGGGTTTTGTAAAGACAGTGACAGAGGTAAGGTTCTATTTTCATCATCACATCATATCAAGGGTACATGCTATCTTTGAGACATTATCATTTTTGATGTCAACCTTCACTGCCCAGCCGAGGTACTTGTCTCCACTGTAAAGTTGCTCTTTCCTTCCCCATTTTCATACCATGCTCTTTGGAAAGAAGTCATGTAAGAAGTAGGATTTATGTTCCACTTCCTTGACAGAAGAGGTTTTGTTTGCTTTTCATCTGTGCTTGAGATTTGTCTATTCTCTCTCATTTACTTATTTTTTCAATCATTTATATCTGTATGGACTCAGAGATTAATTTTATACTTTGGGCTCTGATCCCATAGTTTGTTTATTTTGTTGCTAAATTGCTCCAGCTTTGGCCAGTACAGCTCTATCTATTTGTTTTCGTGTTCCTTTTACACACCCACTTCATGGTGGGTTGTTTTGTTCTGGCGCGGGGCCTTTTTTTTTTGAATACTCCCTTACTTCCTGGCAACACAAAATACTCCAGGCTCATCTTGAACCAGCCCTAGAATCAGTTATTTCTTTAAGTATGGATCCTTTGATGGAGAGGATAATACCATTGGGAATTGGTACTATCAATAGACTTTGAGATCTGGGTGTTGGGTATGCTTGTTGTTTCTAGAGTGTCTGTTTCTGATACCAACTTTGTTACCACTTGTTCCTGAATCCCTGGGGACTCAGACTGCCCAGGGACCCACCTTGTAGTGGCTCATCCCAAACACCTCTTCCTCAGCAGCTCACCACAGGAAAGCTGAGCTAAACCATCTCCTCCCCCCACCAACCCTCCATCAAAAGCTACCCACCTGTGTCCCCTTCCTTCACTGCTCTTGTTATCAGCTTCTGAAGATAATTAGTTACCTCAACCTTGCAGAGAATCTTCCAGGTGATTTTCAATAAATATTTGTTACGTTGAATAGAATCTGATAATCTAATTCCCATTAAATTGTCAAAAACTGATAATGGATTAAAGCATCACTACTCACATGAGATAACTGAATTTTTAATATAGACTTTCTGAAGACACAGCTCTTCCCCAAGAAAATGACACCAAAAGGTGGCAGATGCTTGGGAAGATATATACAACCAAATAAACCTCAATTTAGTGGGTCTTGGCCAGCATTTGGAAAACTCAAAAGAAGACAGAAAATATAAAATGCATCACATATAATTAGAATAAAGATTGCTTTGTGAAGCTTTGGGGGATGTGTATTTGTGTGTGTGTGTGTGTGCATGCACATTCACTGAGTCATGACAAACATCACATCAAAGGTCATCATGTCTAAGTGCTATTCTTTCCATTATTTTATAGAGGACATTAGAAATCTTAAGGATTATTACATGTCCTTGCATGCTAAGAAGCTTCAGTCATGTCTGGCTCTTTGTGACCCTATGGACTGTAGCCCACCAGGCTCCTCTGTCCATGGCGATTCTCCAGGCAAGAATACTGGAGTGGGCTGCCCATGGTCTTTTCCAGGGGATTTCCTCAACCCAGGGACTGAATCCTCTTATGTTTCCTACAATGGCAGGCAGGTTCTTTACCACTAGCGCCACCTGGGAAGCCCAAAGATTACTATGTGAAATCTCAATTGGGCAAAGCAAATCATTTCAGTTGCATTTTTTCTTAACTTCCTTTGGAAATATTTCACAATCATTGTTCTAGTCGGTGGCATGCCATATCGATAGGTTTGGCTATGCTGTGGTCTGTTTTTATGGATATTAAAATATATCATCCATTTAGGATAGGAGATGATTCTTTCTTTTTACTTTCTAGTTTATCTCTACTGAGTAGTCCCATCCTTCTAGATGTCCAGGTAAATAACAAGACAATATAGTGTAACATTCAGTTCATTTTAATTGCTCAGTCATGTCCGACTCTTTGCGACCCCATGAATCGCAGCATGCCAGGCCTCCCTGTCCATTACCAACTCCCGGAGTTCAGCCAAACTCATGTCCATTGAGTCAGTGATGCCTTCCAGCCATCTCATCCTCTGTCGTCCCCTTCTCCTCCTGCCCCCAATCCTTCCCAGCATCAGAGTCTTTTCCAATGAGTCAACTCTTCACTTGAGGTGGCCAAACTACTGGCATTTCAGCTTTAGCATCAGTCCTTCCAATGAACACCCAGGACTGATCTCCTTTAGAATAGACTGGTTGGATCTCCTTGAAGTCCAAGAGACTCTCAAGAGTCTTCTCCAACACCACAGCTCAAAAGCATCAATTCTTCAGCACTCAGCTTTCTTCACAGTCCAACTTTCATATCCATACATGACTACTGGAAAAACCATAGCCTCGACTAGGTGGACCTTTGTTGGCAAAGTAATGTCTCTGCTTTTGAATATGCTATCTAGGTTGGTATCTAATGCTATCTAACATTAAGCATTCATAAAACAATATCTGACATTCTGAACTGTGTGGCTTTAGCCCAGGAACTTCGGTTTTCCCATGGGTAAAATGGAACTGATTTAAATATTGACCTTACAGCATTTTGGAGATAGAAAGACTTGATATGGTATACTTTCAATAAACATGGTCAATAGATAGGTCAGTATTTTTTGAACTGTAGATCATAATTCCTCAGTGGGTCATGAAATTAATGAGCTATATGCAAAAGCAAATAATATAATAAACTAACATAGCAGAGTATCTGCAAGTGCTTAGAGTAAATCTGACTCCCAAAACTTTGGTTCTATATATTTCTGTCTGTGTCTGTTTACTTGTGTGTGTCTGTGTGCATGGATACTGGGTCATTAGGTAAAATGTGTTTCTTACTAATGGTCATGATCAGAAATATCTGAAATGTCAAACAGATCTTCAGTTCAGTCACTCAGTCTTGTCTGACTCTTTGCAACCCCATGAACTGCAGTATGCCAGGCCTCCCTGTCCATCACCAACTCTTGGAGTTTACTCAAACTCGTGTCCATTGAGTCGGTGATGCCATCCAGCCATCTTATCCTCTGTCCTTCCCTTTTCCTCCTGCCTTCAATCTTTCTAGGCATCAGGGTCTTTTCCAATGAGTCAGTTCTTTGCATGAGGTGGCCAAAGTATTGGAGCTTCAGCTTCAGTATCAGTCCTTCCAATGAATATTCAAGATTGATTTCCTTTAGGATAGACTGGTTGGTTCTACTTACAGTCCAAGGGACTCTCAAGAGTATTCTCCAATGCCACAGTTCAAAAGCATCAATTCTTGGGCACTCAGCTTTCCTTATAGTCCAACTCTCACATCCATACATGACTACTGGAAAAACCATAGCTTTGATTGGCAAAGTAATGTCTCTGCTTTTTAATATGTTGTCTAGGTTGGTCATAGCTTTTCTTACAAGGAGCAAACGTCTTTTAATTTCATGGCTGCAGTCCAATCTGTAGTGATTTTAGAGCCTAAGAAAATAAAATCTGTCAGTTTCCATTGTTTTCCCATTTATTCGCCATGAAGTGATGGGACCAGATGCCAAGATCTTCGTTCTTCCCCACAAACTTAATTAACCCCTCCCCATCCTTTAATTTTAAGCTCAGCTGTCCCTCTTTCAGACAACCTTTCTTTACTTGTCTCTCTGGTTTAAATCCTTTACCACATTATGAAACTGAATTTTATCACTTAGCTGTAATTTTACATTTGTGGCTCAAACAGTAAGAATCTGCCTGTAATGCAGGAGACCCAATTTCCATCCCTGGGTTGGGAAGATTCCCCTGGAGTAGGAAATGGCAACCCACTCCAGTATTCTTGGCTGGAGAATCCCATGGACAGAGGAGCCTGGCAGGCTACAGTCCATGGGGTCACAAAGAGTCAGACACAACTGAGTGACTAACACTTTCACTTTTATGTAATTATTGTGCTTCTGCTATGGCTGGCTCAGTGGTAAAGAACCCACCTGCAATGCAGGAGCCACAGGAGATGTGAGTTCGATCCCTGGGTCAGGAAGATCCCCTAGAGAAGGGCATGGCAACCCTCTCCAGTATTCTTGACTGGAGATTCCCAAGGACAGTGGAGCCTGACAGGCCACAGTCCAGATGGTCACAAAGAGTTGAACACAACTGAAGCAACTCAGCGCACATGCACATGTGATTGTTAGGTTAGCAGCTGTATCTCTTTTTAGGTTGTAGGCTCACTGACAGTTATGACTGGTCTTTATTTTTTATTTTCTTTTTTTGCTTGCTCCTGTATTCCTTGCATCTAATGCAGTATCTAGCACACAGGACCTGCTCCATAAATATTAAATGAAAAAGTGTATCCTCCATTTCCTTCAACACACCCCACGTGTACTCAGCTGTTAAGTCCCATGGATTCTTTCTACTTAGTATCTCTCATGTCCACCCACTTAACTGCACTATTTAGAGAACTTAACTCTTCTTGCCTAAACTTCAGCAATATTCTTCTAACTGATCTTATCTGTATCCTGCTGTTTTTCCTCCCACTCCAATCCAATTAACTTTCCCCCTAAGTGATTTTTTTATTAACATAAAAATATGATTATGCCATCTCTCAGCTTAGTATCTTTCAAAGGCATCTAATTGCCTTCAGAAAAAAAGTTCAAACCCTTTATTATGTAGGGGGTACAGACATTTGTAATCATCGTGACATTGTGCAAAACTTTAACTTGTTTTCTTACAACTGAATTTAATTTTCTTATTCTGAACTACGGCGGTTGGTTCAGAATCAATTTAGTCACTTTCATGTAGACTCAGTCCAACTTAGTGATTTTCAGTCAATTAGGATTCATTTTCTATCACATAAAGGATTGTAACTCTAATTTCCTTGCATTCTTCTAGTAGTTGAGTCTAATCCTCGGGAAATGGAGTGAGCATGGTGGGGGTGGCTTGCACAGTTGCAGCCACTATGTTTTAAGGGCGAAGGCTTCTCCTTCTTGCTCTCAATCTGCTTCGGATCTCGATCAGCCCTGTAATCCTGGCTGTGTTCTCTGATGCTCAGTTGGACGTGAACAACTCCTTCAAGGGTGACCTGGGTAGCCTACGTCTGACTTGGCTTCTTTAGCATTCCACTGTCTCTGCAGGCGATTGTCTGTGCCATAGCCTTCTGATGAGTGACTCCTTATCACCATGTTGATGTCCAAGTACCATCTGGTATTTGTGCTTTGTTCATTCATGCTCTCTCTTGCTCTCTCTCTCCCTCTTCTCCTTTCCTCTTTCTTCCTTAAATGTGATGCTTCACTCAGAACATATGGGAATGGTCACATGTCATGCCTTTTAGAACTGAGACCTACAAATGGGCTTTCATCCTGCCCCTAAATCCTTTCACTAAGCATTTGACTATCAGGCCCACAGTGCTTTGATGAAGCACTGCCTTTCTCTTCTTTCCCTTTCCCAAGGCCTCAAGC
>SJYQ01011128.1:72310-89679 GCA_006410935.1 Redunca redunca | reverse complement strand
AGACACACTTCAACTGGATGATCATAGTTCACACTGCTAGCCATAAGAAATCATTACATTGTACACCTTCTGATATGGCACACTGAGAAAGGAACAACATCATTTATGTGCTATTCCTAGCCAGAAATTCCTAAACTGAATTTTTTTAAAAACTGAATTTAATCATGAGAACACATGTCAAACGCAATTTGAGGGACATTCTACAGAACAACTGGCCATTACTCTTGAAAGATAAAGATGTGATGAACTGCTCCAGATTAAAGGAGAAGAAATGCATGTGACAAGTGTGTGATCCTGGATCAGATCCTGGTCTAGAAAACAGGGACATTACTGAGACAAGTGATAAAACTGAAATAAAGTCTATAGATTAGTCAGTAGTTTTTTATCAATAATCCCTGGGTTTGATCATTGACTATGGTTTCATAAAATATTAATGTTTTGAAAAGCTGGGTGAAGTTTATAAGGAAATTCTTAGGACTATCTTGGCAACAATCCAAGTTGGAAATTATTTTCCAGTTAAAACTTAAAAAAAAGAAAACCCCACAAACTAGTGGTAAGACATGAGGACAGACCAAAAGTTTTGAACCTCCAGATCTCAGTTCATAATAGATGATACTAAGGAAGACAGCACAAACAGCAAACAGTTGGCAGCAAAATGGCCAACTTGGGGTTCAGTCATCACAGAATGAAAAATTTTGAGCACATCGTGTTTGAATGTGAGGAAAAAGTTTCAAACAGCAGACACTGTAGCTTTAGGTTTTATAATAAAAGACCGTCTTCCCTGTCACAATTGTGTACAAGTGCATGCCATATTTGTTTCTCTCACAAGACAATGGTAAAACGTGACATCACTTAAAAACAAAGGATAATGTTATGTCAGTGCTAAAACTGTCCACACTGCATAATGGAATAAGCCTACTTGAGTCAGAGTACCTTAGATGTTTTATTACACATTTATAACATAAAAGTTACAAGTATTTAATACATCTGCTCATATCCACTGTTGGCGACTAAGGAGACTAAGGTAACTGGACAAGGCAGACTAAAATAAATTGCACCCCATGCCCTGAGCTGAAAAATATCAGAAATTGAAGCAAACCTTCTAGATCTACTGCTAAACTACAGGGGAAGTAGAAAATATATGAAGGACACATGAAATCAGATCTACATAGCCACCTTCAGAAGTCAACAATACAAAATGAAATAAGTTAATACAGAGAGTCCAGGAGGCACTCAGTGTCCATATGTGGAAGATCAGCAAGACAGGAATTACCAAGTGTACATCACAATATGAATAGGCAAAGTACAAAGTGAATGGATGTTTTCCCCAAGCCACAATCTTCTGGAGCACAAGTACANNACAAGTACATAATAAGTGCTCAGTAAATGTAAGTTATTCCTATCATACTATCATGGGCTTCTCTTCCTTTTAGTATCTTATCATGTTTCAGATTTCTATTTTTAGGAATGTTTTATTATGATGAACATTACATAAGTTCTTATATATATTTGTAAATGAATATGCATAAATGAAAGCAACTAAAAAATGCTGTATTGGTGGGACGGTGATGGTGGTTTAGTCATTAAGTCATGTTTGACTTTTGCAACCCCTAGCCAGGCTCCTCTGTCCATTGGATTTTCCAGGCAAGAATACTGGAGTGGGTTGCCATTTCCTTCTCCAATTGGTGGGATAGATAGTCACTATTGAACAGGTATAAAGAGTTTCAGCTATGTACAATGAATGAGGAGCTTCTCTGATAGCTCATTTGGTAAAGAATCCGCCTGTAATGCAGGAGACCCTGGTTTGATTCCTAGGTCAGGAAGATCTACTGGAGAAGGGATAGGCTACCCACTCCAAAGGATAGGTTACCCACTTCAGTATTCTTGGGCTTCCCTTGTGGCTCAGCTAGTAAAGAATCCACCTGCAACGCTGGAGACCTGGGTTCAATCCCTGGGTTGGGAAGATCCCCTGGAGAAGGAAAAGGTTACCTAGTCCAGTATTCTGGCCTGGAGAATTCCATGGACTGTATAGTCCATGGGGTCATAAAGAGTCAGACACAACTGAGCGAATTTCACGTTCATGATGAATAAGTCCTAGAGACCTGCTTATGACATTGTGCCTCATCTTAACAGTACTGAATTGTTCGCTTCAAAATTCAAGAGGGTAGATCTTAAGATAAGTGTTTTTATCAGAATATAAATGGATGAATGAATAATAAAACAATGTGATCAAAACAGCAACATTGGTGATATCAGGAACACTCCATTTCTTGTTCTATTTCTATTTGATAAACCACATTATCGATGTTTGCACATATACATAGATATATTTTGAATACAAAAATGGGGAGTGTTTGCTATCATTTGGTTTAAAAATTCTCCAAAATGGATATGGGTTGAATTAGTTTTGAGGGCCATCTTGTAAAGTGGTGATTGCCAAGGTGAATTTATCTGACTGAGCTGCCTTGTTAGTTCTACATTTCTTTCTCTACCTAACCAAACAAAGCGACGTACACTCGTTTGGAATTAGAACCACAGAGAGCAATACCAGTGAACTGATCTAGGAGCTCTGGCCTCTGCCCCAGCATCATGTTTCCTCCTATTTGAAAGCAGGATTGAGCACATAGGTGACACTCCTGGAAAGAAAATCAGTCACAGATTGAGCGGCAGACTTTGTTCTTTGATATGGTAGGGTCAGAGAAACTAACTTGACCACAGAAATACTAATCAGAAAGTATTTATCTTTCTGCTTGCAAAAGTTATAGGAAAATATATCCACATACAACCTTCATATAGATGAAAATATATTCCAAAGTGGCAGCCTGGATAGCCTCAGGTAAAGAATGGCTTCTTCCTAAGATCGTTTGTGTTCTGCAACCTCTATGCCTGCAACACTAACCACTATTCTATGAAGCCATCTCTACTTAAAAGAAATCCATAAAATATGAAGGTATCTTTAAATTTCACCAAGATTAATCATTCAATGTCTGTGTCTTCACCTTCACGTTTGACCCACATATTCATTGTAAATGACTTACAAGATTATACTTGGATGTCTTCTAGTAATAATCCGTTGAGAGGAGAAATCATGTACAACAAGGTGAGAGGTCCTCCGAAGATTAAGAGGCAGTTCTGAGACAAGGAGGTGGCCTTAAGTTGTTAGCAAAGGAGGTAGAGAGATTTAAAGAAAATTAAGGCAGATGCTCCAAGTACGTACAGAATGTGCCAATGGCTCACCTAAGACCAGGGGTGAGCCATCTCCACGAATCAGACTGGTGAACAGACTTTCCTTCAAAATGTGTGCGTTCAGTTGCTAAATTGTCTGACTCATTGTGACTGCAGCACGCCAGGCTTCCCTGTCCTTCACTATCTCCCAGAGTTTGCTAAAACTCATGTCCCTTGAGTCATTAAAGCCGTCCTACCATCTCATCCTCTGTTGCCCCCTTTCCCTCCTGCTTTCAATCCTTCCCATCATCNCTGCAACCTCTATGCCTGCAACACTAACCACTATGCTATGAAGCCATCTCTCCTTAAAAGAAATCCATAAAATATGAAGGTATCTTTAAATTTCACCAAGATTAATCATTCAATGTCTGTGTCTTCACCTTTGCGTTTGACCCACATATTCATTGTAAATGACTTACAAGATTATACTTGGATGTCTTCTAGTAATAAGCTGTTGAGAGGAGAAATCATGTACAACAAGGTGAGAGGTCCTCCGAAGATTAAGAGGCAGTTCTGAGACAAGGAGGTGGCCTTAGTTGTTAGCAAAGGAGGTAGAGAGATTTAAAGAAAATTAAGGCAGATGCTCCAAGTATGTACAGAATGTGCCAATGGCTCACCTAAGACCAGGGGTGCGCCATCTCCACGAATCAGACTGGTGAACAGACTTTCCTTCAAAATGTGTGCATTCAGTTGCTAAATTGTGTCTGACTCATTGTGACTGCAGCACGCCAGGCTTCCCTGTCCTTCACTATCTCCCAGAGTTTGCTAAAACTCATGTCCCTTGAGTCATTAATGCCGTCCTACCATCTCATCCTCTGTTGCCCCCTTTCCCTCCTGCTTTCAATCTTTCCTATCATCAGGGTCTTTTCCAATGAGTCGGATCTTCACATCAGGTGGCCAAAATATTGGAGCTTCAGCTTTAGCATCGTCCTTCCAATGAATACTCAGGGTTGATTTCCTTTAGGATTGGTTTGATCTTGCTGTCCAAGGGACTCTCAAGAGTCTTTTCCAGCACCACAGTTTGAAAACATCAGTTCTTCAGCTCTCAGACTTTATCATCCAACTTTCACATTTGTATATGACTACTGGAAAAACCATAGCTTTGACTATATGGACATCTATGGGCAAAGTGATGTCTCTGTGTTTTAACATGCTGTCTAGGTTTGTCATAGCTTTTCTTCCAAGAAGAAAACGTCTTTTAATTTCATGACTGCAGTCACAATCTGCAGTGATTTTGGACCCAAAGAAAATAAAATCTGCCGCTGTTTCCAAAGTTATTGGTCACACTGTTGAATGAAAGTATTTATTCTCCCATCTTTATGCTACTTTGAGACAGTAAGAACCTTTAAGTAAGACGTTTAAATTATCTATCAAAAAGGAAAGAGGCAAGCAGAAAACTCAGCAAGTTGATGCTACAAAATGGAGATCCAGAGAAGACACTACTGACATAGTTGGGGATGCCCCATGAGTGTAAAGCCCCAGAGGATACAACCTGGATGTCAACCTTCACTGTATTTTGAAGACCCTTCAACAAGATCTTTATCCTTTAAGAGTCATGCTTTTTGTAGCTACTTTATCCATCCACTTAACTTTTGCATGTTATAGTCCTGGAAAAAAGCAATAGCTTATAGATGCTCAAATGGCCTTTCTCTAGTTTCTGGTTGAAACCACATTGACTAAACACCATCTTGCCCTCACTGTCACACCAGTCTCACACCACTGCCTCCTGCAGTCAATTCTGTCTTCATGTTATGATGATTGATTTTATGTGTCAGTTTAACTGGGCATGGGGTGCTATTCAGTCAAATATTATTCTAGATACTTCTCTGAAGGTATATTTGGATTGGGTTTCACATTTAAATTGATAGACTGAATTAAGATTTCTCTTCTCAGGTGGGAAATTGGGTGGGCTGTGTTTAATCAACTGAAGGGCTAAATAGAATAAAAAAATTTGACCCTCTCCTGAGCAAGAGGAAATTTCTCCTATCTTATTAGAGCTTTAACTTTTCCCCCCAGCCTTTAGACTCAAACTGAAATATCAGCTCTTCTTGAGTCTCAAGTATACCAGCATATAGTCTACAATTATACCACAGAACCACATCGTTGGCCCTCTGAGGACTTCAGCTTGCTAAATGAAGATCCTGGGACTTGTCAATCTCCATAATTACATGAGCCAGTTCCTCACAATACCTCTGTATGTGTGTGTGTGTATAAAATAATATGTAAAGAGAATATACTAACATATTTAATTGATTCTAGTTCTCTGAAGAGCCTTTATACTCCCATGATGTCTACTTAAAAAAAAAAAAATCCATCTCTTCTCAAGGATGTAAAGTACACATTATTGGACAAAAAATAATCCCTTTCTTTGAATTAAAACATTTTAAATGCTTAAGGTGTCTGCCTGGGACTAGGAGTGGTAGCCAGATATTGATCTTTAATCACTTTTTAGAGAAGGAAAATTCTAAGAAATAAGAGAAAGGAAAAATAAATGTAAGCGATCTGGATTCCTGGGCAGTGGAAACTGGAAAGACTACATTTCTAGGCTGAGAAAGTGAAGAAGAGAAAAACTAGAAAATGGGAGAGAGAAAAGACGGATGCACGGAAGGAAAGACTGAGCGTCAGATTGCTTTCATCTTACCTACTACTTTGGATAGTTTAGTGATTCCTTCCAGTAGCATGACTAAGAAAAGTTAATAGCAAATAAATTGGATGTTTTCACTAAGTACAGCTTATCTAATACATTTCTGGGTGGAGTCTTAAAGCTTCTAGAAACCCTGTCAAATAATATGTATCACCCATTAACAAGATTTTACTTATTCATATCTATGCAAATCATAATTATAGGAAAGCTCTTATAGAATTGCAAAGTTTAAAGAAAAAGAAGCACAAAACAACTCAAAGTAATATTTAAAAGTCCTTTTTGTTTGACCAAAACAAACAAAATCCCATTGTTTAGTGGGATCCCTAAACAATACAAATGTTCTCCTTCTTACACACTCACAACAGCACCCCTGGCCACCAGTGCTCCTCTTCCTTCCAAACTGCCAGTGCAGACACAACTCTTGCATGTAATTCTGTCCTCCTGAGGGTCCACGGCCTTACCTGTTTGTACCAACACACACTTCTCAAGGAAAGTCAAGGCTCCTCTAAGTTTATAGTCTAACTTGAAATCTATTTGCCGCCATAACAAGTAGTGATTACAGGGTCACTAGTAAAGCTCAGTATCTCTTTAATCACTGTCTGGTAGGATAAAAGTTTAGTATGTCATTTAAGAGTGCAGTCAGAAAATATGAAAGTAGTGAACTGAAGTAGAAAAATGACATTGCTTTCTTCAATTCATTCAAAGAAATGACCTTTTATGAGACTCTTATCCTTTTTCATAGACCCCCTCTGATACTTCCCTCCTGTATACATGGCCCTTTCTCATAAAATTCTTTATTATTTTTATACTTATTGTGGACATGTATCACTCCCCTACTTAGTATTAGATGTTTTAAGGCAGGCATGCCTTATATTATTATTATAAAAAATATTATATTTTTAATCACCATCCAAATGCAAAGCCCACACAGACAAATGTTACTCATCTGAGAAAAAACTTCGTTTAAATTCAAACGCTGGTGTTTAACTGGATTGCTTTCTTGATAGTCTGACTTGTGAACATTGTTTCTCTCTTGTTCCATCATTTTATTGCTGTTATAAAGGTCCCTCAAAACTTTTGGGCAGAGAAAATCATCAGCTCTCTGTCCCTACAGCTCTTCTCTCCTTCACTTTCTCAGACTAGAGATGGAGTTTTCCCAGGAGTCCAGAACTCATACTGATTTGGTTCTTGCTCTTGCTCTTTCTAGGAAGTCAATATCTTGATAGCACTTATTTAGCCTTAAAACACAAGTCTCATATAGAGTTTTATATAATATTATCTTGAAATAATGACTGAACATATTTCCAATCAGACAGCTTATATATACATATGTATATATACACACACACATTATATATACACACACACACACACACACATATATAATATTAGGAGATGAGGAGAGGTAAAGGAGGAAACATTAATTTAGGTACTTAGGTGTATGCTGCTGCTGCTAAGTCGCTTCAGTCGTGTCCGACTCTGTGCGACCCCATAGACGGCAGCCCACCAGGCTCCGCCATCCCTGGGATTCTCCAGGCAAGAACACTGGAGTGGGCTGCCATTTCCTTCTCCAATGCATGAAAGTGAAAAGTGAAAATGAAGTCGTTCGGTCTTGTCCAACTCTTCACGACCCCATGGACTGCAGCCTACCAGGCTCCCGGTCCATGGGATTTTCCAGGTAAGAGTACTGGAGTAGGTTGCCATTGCCTTCTCCGACTTAGGTGTATAGTCTTACTTAAAATTCCTAATGAGTTGAGGATATTTTAATATGCTTTATTCAGCATATAACGCTACCATTTCCAAACAGAAATGATCAAATGATGGTGATTTATCTGCAGCTGTTTATCTTTTAATCCACCCATCATTTATTTCTTGTGATTTTTTTTTCTCATTTTGAGTAACAAATACTTTTGCTCAGAGGAAACATCAGAGGAATAGGTTTGTAAATAAATATTTCCAATATCCCAGTAAGATATTAGCATTGATAAAATGAGCACAGATTTTGTGTCCAGAATATCCATTTTTAGTGCCAGTTAAGAACCAGCTAGTTTGGTTAAAATTTCAGACATAGAGATCTGTTAGCCTTCACAGTCACAATAGAACTATTCCTATTTAAAATTCAAGAACTTTCTGGCAACCAGTATGAACAGATTGTTAATTTTTTCACCCCCAAGGAATATGCATCATTCATATGGCATGTTACAAAGTATGATTTTCAAAGTCATCTATTTTCTGTTCTCATTTGCTAATGTTAATATATACGATGTTATTTGTTTATTTTGTGAGTTTCCTTCCAACAAGGAGCAGATTTCTCACATTTGTATATTAAATAGGAGTAGCAGAACACATTTCAAACCATGACACTGAACTTCAGTGATCATCTGCTCTGTCTCACTAACACAGACTTGTATCTGCCCCAAATAATGTGCTGTTAACTAACAGAAAAAGATATTATCCCCAAACCTGATCACACATTTTCTCCTTTTCCAACACCCTGTTTTAATCTTAGACCTGGGGGCCTCAAATATTTTTAAAGCCAACCTTTTTCTCTTACTTACAGGGAGAGTAAGTAAGGTTGTAAAACTAGCCTTTCTCCAAGTCCATGTAATTTCCTACTCACCAACCATGTGATTTGGGGAAAGTCACTTATTTTCTAGTGTCCTAATATGGATCATGTACCCTAACATCTACCTTAGGAATGTATTATGAAAGCTTAAAGGAAAATATATAGCATATAAATGTTAAATGAAATATACATGCAATTCAAAGAGGCAATAAATATATGAAAAAAGCCACCTAACTAGATAGATCCTCAAGACTTTATTTTGAAACATAACCAAAACCAGAGAGAATATCTTTGTCTATCACCAGCAAATAAAGAGCATCAGAGGAGTAACATCAGAAACATGATGAAATAAGATGTTCCTCACTTGTACCCGCCCTCTCTATTTGGCATCTGTCCATGGACAAAATTATTTTGAGGAAGCTATGGGATCCAGCCCTTATACCTCAAGGGGCCTAGGAGGAGTCTTGTGCACACTTACATCAGGTAATAAGACCTTGGTCCTGGCTGTGGACCCAGAAATGGCCTGTATACCAGCTCCACTTCCTCTCATCTGTGGAGAACACAGTCTTAAGCAGTCATCTTCTCACAAGAGCCTTTGTGGAAGTCCAAGAGACACCATGTGATAGATCACAAAAAAATCTTAGCATGTTTTGGAAGATTGAAATCATACTAAATATTTTTTCTGACCATCATAGTAAGAAACTAGAAATCAACAACAGAAGGCAAAGTGGAAAATTTACAAATATGTGCAGATTAAACAAGATGCTACTAAACAACCAATAAGTCTGAGGGAAAAAATCAAACCGGAAATAAAAAATATCTAAAGGGGAATAAAAATTGAAAAATAATATACTAAAATTTAGGGGATACAGCAAAAACAGACCTAAGAGGGAAGTTTGTAGTGATATCCACTTTCATTAATAAAAAAGGATGAACTCAAATAAACAACCTAATTTACCCTTACATACAAAAGAAAACAAATTAATCCCATATACAGCAGAAGGAAGAAAACAGCAAAAATTAGAGCAGAAATAAAATAGATACCAGGCAAAGAGAAGAAAATATCAATAACTGTTTTTTTAAAGAAAAGAGTAATTGACAAAACTTTAGAAAAATTAAGAAGGAAAGAAAGATTCAAAACAGTAAAATCAGAAATGAAAGAGGAAATAATTATAATTGAAACCACGGAAATACCAATGATCACAAGAAACTACTAGGAACCATTGTACAGTAACAAATTGGATAACCTAGAAGAATGGGATAAAACCCTAGAAACATAGAACCTATAAAGACTGAATCATAAAGACAAAGAAAATATGAATAGACCAATAAGAATGAAGAAAAATCAATTAGTACTCAAATATCTCCCAATTAAAAAAAGCTAAGGACCAGATGGTTTCCCAGGTGAACTCTTTTGTGGCTTTTTAGTTGCTTTTCAGTTGTCAAGTCACGTCCGTCTATTTGTGACCCCATGAACTGCAGAATGGCACACTCCTCTGTCCTCCCCTACCTCTCAAAATTTTCTCAAATTCATATCCACTGAATTCTATCAATCATGTAAGAAAGAATTAACATTATTGTCTTCCAACAAAAAATTGAGGTGGAAGGAACACTCCTAAACTCGTTTTATGAGGTTAACATAACCCTGAAACCACAGCCAGAAAAGAAAACTAATTCACAATATCCTTTATGAATAAGAGTAAAATTATTCAACAAGACATTAGCAAACAAATTCAAAGGCACATTAAAAGAATTATACACCATGACAAAGTGGGATTTATCCCTGGGATGCAAGAATGGTTTAACATACATACATTGATAAATGTGAAGTGAAATGAATTGAAGTCACTCAATCATGTCTGACTCTTTGCAACCCCATGGACTGTAGACTGCCAGGCTCTTCCATCCATGGAATTTTCCAGGCAAGAATACTAGAGTGTGTTGCCATTTCCTTTTCCAGGGGATCTTCCAGATCCAGGGGTTGAACCTGGGTCTCCCTCATTGCAGGCAGACTCTTTACTGTCTAAACCACCAGAGAATCTATTAACAGAATTAAAAATCATATGATCATCTCAATAAATGCAAAAATAAAAAAAAATTCAGCATATATCATCTTTCCATGAATAAAACTCTGAAAAAGCTGGGTTTAGAAGAAACATACAACATGATAGCCATATATGACAAACCCACAAGTAACATTATCCTCAACAGTAAAAGTTTGAACAATTTTCTTCTAGATCATGAATAAGTCAAAGGAGCCTGCTCTTACCACTTCTATTCAACATGGTGCTGGAAGTCCTAACTAGAGTAAACAGATAAGAAAAAGAAGCTATCCAAATTGGAAACGAAAAAGGAAAGCTGTCTCTGTTTGCAGAGGATGTGATCTTATATATATAAATCCCTAAAAACTTCGACAAGAAACTGTTAGAACTAATCAACAAATTCAGTAACTGTGGACTATAAAAATCAACATACAGAAGTCAGTTGTGTTCCTATACATTAACAACAAGATATCCGAAAAAGAAGTAAACAATGCCACTGCTAATAACCCCCCAAACAATAAAATAGTTAGGAATAAATTTAAGGAGGTGAAAGATCTGTACACTGAAAACTCTAAGACTTTAATGAAAGAAACTGAAGAAGCGACAAGAAAATGGAAAGATATTTTGTGCTCATGGATCAGAATTAATATCGTTAAAATAGCCCTACGACTCAAACCTATCAATTGAATCAAGTATGGTGACACTGCTGCTGCTGCTGTCACTTCAGTCGTATCTGAATTCTCCAGGCAAGAACACTGGAGTGGGTTGCCATTTCTTTCTCCAATGCATGAAAATGAAAAGTGAAAGTGAAGTCGCTCAGTCGTGTCTGACTCTAGAGTATCCCATAATATTCTTGAAAGATGCTAACATGGTAGATCTTAAGTATCTTCACTCCAAATAAAGAAATGGCAATTATGGAGTTGATGGAATAGTTAAGTATACCATGGCAATAATTTCAAAATACATGTATGTCAGATCATCATGTTTTATATCTTTAACTACACAATGCTCTATGTCAATTATACTTCAATAAAATTTAAAAATACATATTATAATAGGTACGTTCAGTTCATAAGAAGACTTTCAGGAACCTGGGATGGGTACAGAACATGGAAAACATTACAAAATCAATTTGTATGAATCAAAATAGAATGGTAAATTGACATCTGAACTGGCAGTCATTCATGCAGAGAATCAGAACAGGAATATAAGAAAAAATCTGGGAAAAATTAGTTTCCAGGAGCTATATAGCTACAAAATTGCTAGGACCATGTCTACAATATGAACCTCCCTCCAGATATTTAAATTCTCTGACTTCTGCTTTTAAATATGCAGGCTTACTACCTGATGGAAAGATCCAGTAAGGCTGTAAGATGACATTCATGAGCAAATTTTTTTTTTTGTTTCCACCATATTTTTTAAAAATTGGAACATAATTTTTTACAGTGTTGTGTTTCTGCTGTACAACAACATGAATCAGCAGCACATATAAATAATCATATATATACATATGTCCCCTCCCTTTCCAGCCTCCCTTTCCACACCCCACCCCACCCTTCTAGGTCATCACAGAGCATAGAGCTGAGCTCCCTGTGTTATACAGCAGCTTCCCATTTCTATCTGTTTTACACATGGCAATGTATATATGTCAATGCTACTCTCTCAATTCATCCCACCCTCTCATTCCCCCACTGTGTCCACAAGTCCGTTCCCTATGTCTGCCTCTCTATCCCTGCCCTGCAAACAGGTTCATCGGTACCATGTTTCTAGATTCCAGGCAGTCTCACATACAGCTTCTCAGAAGATGATCCTATCAGTGTGAGCAATCAGTCATGCTGAGGACTAGATAGTGGTCCTGCAACACTGGCAATAGCAGGCTGCTGTGTACCCTTCTTTCCGAACCTCATTCCTTTCCTCTCTCCCTGCTCTCGGGGATGGGAATCACTAAAAAAGTAGCAGCATCTTAAAAACTGCATTCATATGCCTCCCCGATGGACCTTATCTCAGAGAGAAAGTGTTAGGAAAGAGTATGATTCTTCCAGGACAAAGATTCAGCTAGGTCTACCCTGGAATGTGGGTTGTAGGAGTAAGCTAGAGTGTGTGAGGAAGATTTGGGGTTACCTGACTTACTTCAGAAAATTAACTCAAGGAGAGAAATAAGTTCACTGTTTGACTCTTAAAATGGAGCAAAGGTTCAACATGGAAAATCCCAGTTTCTAACATCTCTGGGATACTGAAGCTGTTGTCATCATAGAAAAATTTTAAAGGAGCAAATTATCACAATGACTTACATGATGAGATGTAACCATCAAGTCTTTATAAAAGGGGTTTCCTGATAGCTCAGTTGGTACAAAATCCACCTGCTGTGCAGAAGACCCTGGTTTGATTCCTGGGATGGGAAGATCAGCTGGAGAAGGGATAGGCTACCCACTCCAGTGTTCTTGGGCTTCCCTTGTGGCTTAGCTAGTAAAGAATCCACATGCAATGCAGGAGACCTCAGTTCAATCCCTGGGTTGGGAAGATCCCCTGTAGAAGGAAACAGCTGCCCAGTCCAGTATTCTGGCCTGGAGAATTCCATGGACTCTATAGTCCATGGGGTTGCAAAGAGTAGGACACTACTGAGCAACTTTCACTTTCATTTCATAAATAACACCAAATCCCATTAGTGAAAAGGGATAGTCAGCTAAGATATTTAATTACACAAGTTTTCTTTTATCATCATTTTTTCCTCTTATGTGAAGGAAAACTGTTGACGTTATCTACACCTAATCACTAAATTCAAACCTACTCAGACACAAGGAGAGAAAGTGTGTAAATTGTCACATATCCCATTTTTCCAAGGTGCTTATGAGTGCTGAACATTTTTGACATATGACCACATAAGTGAAATCAGATGTCCCTGAAATTTTTTGCAACAATTTTCAGGAGGATAGAAACCTCAACACACTTCCTTTTTGCTTTTTGTTCATTAAGGGAGAGGGACTGAAAGTCCAGGCTGGGTGAAATGTAACAGAAGGAAGAGAGCCTTTTGCATAATTTCTGTGTAGTTGCTGATTCTCTTTCCCTCCTCCTGCTTAAGACAGTGGGTTGTCAGCCACCTGTTAACCCTCAACCACATTCTCAGGTCTGAGAATAACAACTGTTAAGAGGAAATATAGTTTCCTTTCTGCTAATTTCAGAATATATTGTCCCCATTTGTTAATTTTATCACATTACTGAGACTCTGGCACAACTTTCTCATGGTTCTCATTACCTAATGGTGCTAATAACATGTAGTACTATTTTTCTAACTATACTACTTGAATAATATCAAACCATCTCTTCTTCAAATCGCCATTTGAAGTAATACAACCAGTCCACTTTATTTTTTAACATAAAAATCCACTTGAAATAGGTATAGACGTCATTGGCATCTTGCTCTGCTCAGTAAAAAAATTTGATTGCATATGGGTAAAGCACAGTTTCTACAATTTCATGGTACATCTTGAGCTACCAGACTTGAGAAGTTTTGTTACTTGTGCTAAAACAGTAACTCTGCAAAAATAACTCATCCCCCACTTACTCTAGCATCTCTTAAATAGTTCTTTGAGGATTTTACTCCATTAACCTGTGGTTATTTTCTTTTTATTCACATCCATCTCTAGTTTTATGTGCACATATTCAAGCATTTCAAATATTCACTTGTAATTTTAAAATAAATGATGTAAGGTAAGAAGCCTAGAAAACTTACTCAAGCATAACAGGAAGTGAAGGAATTAGTTGCTAAGTTGTGTCTGACTTTTGTGACCCTGTGGACTGTAGCCCGCCAGGCTCCTCTGTGCATGGGATTTTCCAGGCAATACTGGAGTAGGTTGCCATTTCCTTCTCCAGGGGATCTTCCTGAACCAAGGTTCAAACCTGCATATTCTGTATGGCAGGCAGATTCTTAACCACTGAGCCACCAAGGAAGTCTCTACTCAGACACCATAATTACGTATAAAACAAAAGTTTCAATATATCTGGTAGGATCTTTCACATCTCAACAGGTGTTAGATGTCTTTTTTTAAGTCTATATTGAATTTGTTACAATATTGCTTCTGCTGTTTATGCTTTTCTGGCCATGAAGCATGTAGGATCTCAGCCCTGTGACCAGGGACTGAACGGCACCCTCTGAAAAGGAACATGAAGTCTTAACCAGTAGACTGCCAGGGAAGTTCCTTGATGTCATTTGAATAACAATGTAGACTACCTGGACACCAGCTGGTGGGTATGAAGAGATTATCCTCTTTAGTTTTTAGTAACTTTACAATAGGAAGATATATTGGCTCAAATAATTTGAATACCTATTTATCAGTAAATAAAATTTTACTCTAGTTTTGTTAAATCAGTCTTTTGGTTTTGTTCATCTCAGCCAAGCTTTCATCATAACTCAATATAATATGAAAGAACATTTTTAGTGGCTTTGTAAGAAATTAAAACTTTTAAGAGTAAATGGAAATAAAGCAGATCTAGTGTTAGAGATATCAGTTGTGTAGGGGCAAGGAAAGTATATAAATGGATTTCTGAGAGGGCAAAGAACAGACAGCCAGAAAATACTCAGAGACCATGGAAAGTTACTATTCAGTTTGAACCATGGAAAGATACTACTTGTTAAAAATGCTATTGGGCATAGTTAATATGATACACCATTAAAATAAAGGGCTAGAAGATACATGCTAAAGGTGTTTCCCCTATAAGGCTTGAGATATGAATTGCAGTGGTTTAATAATTCATTGCAGTTATGCTAAAAAATGTCACTTTCTGGCTCCAGACTTTTAGCTGGCAATTTATACCAACTCTAGGCAAGTTATACAACCTATGTGGCCATTATACTTTTTCCTCTACAAAATGACAAGAAGCAATGGCTTCCCTTGTGGCTCAGACGGTAAAGAATCTACCTGCAATGAAGGAAATCAAGTCTGATTTGAGTTGGGAAGATCTCCTGGAGAAGATAACGGCTACCCACTCCAGAATTCTTGCCTGGAGAATTCTATGGACAGAGGAGCCTGGAGGGCTACAGTCCCTGTGGTCACAAAGAGTCAGACATGACTAAGCATACACATACCATACCCCAAGATTGCTCCTCCAACTATTGGATTTTTCAGTCAAGAATACTGGAGTGGGTAGCCTTTCCCTTTTCCAGGAGAGCTTTCCAAACCAGAGATAGAACTTGGTCCAGTGTATATATACTTATATATATTTTAACTTTGCAACAGCTTTAGGTTTACTGAAAAATTGCCAAGATGGTACAGAGAACTTCTATATACCTCATGCCTCATTTCTCCTATTATTAACATATTTTATCTGTACTATATATTTGTTACACTTAATGAGACAATACCAATACATGATTATGAGCTAAAGCTTATACTTAATTCAGATTTCCTTGCTGTATCAGTCAGTTAAGTTCAGTTGCTCAATCTTGTCCAATTCTTTGCAACCCCATGGACTGCAGCATACCAGGCTTCTCTGTCCATCACCCACTCCAGGAGCTTGCTCTAAATCATGTCCATTGAGTTGCTGATGCCATCCAACCATCTCATTCCCTGTTGTCCCCTTCTCCTCCCGCATTTAGTCTTTCCCAGCATCAGGGTCTTCTGCAATGAATCAATTCTTCCCATCAGGTGGCCAAAGTACTGGAGCTTCAGCTTCAGCATCAGTCCTTCCAATGAATATTCAGGACTTATTTCCTTTAGGATTGACCGATTGGATCTCCTTGCTGTCCAAGGGACTCTAAAAACTCTTCTCCAACACCACAGTTCAAAAGCACCAATTCTTCAGCTCAGATTTACTTATGGTCAAGCTCTCACCTCCATATATGGCAACTGGAAAAAGCACAGCTTTGACTAGATGGACCTTTGTTGGCAAAGTAATGTCTCTAATTTTAATATGCTGTCTAGGTTGGTGAAAAATTTTCTTCCAAGGAGCAAACGTCTTTTGATTTCACGGTGGCAGTCACAATCTGCAGTGATTTTGGAGCCCAAAAATATAAGGTCTGTCACTGTTTCAATTCTTTTCCCATCAATTGGTCATGAAGTGATGGGACCGGATGCCATGATCTTAGTTTTTTGAATGCTGAGTTTTAAGCCAGCTTTTTCACTCTCCTCTTTCACTTTCATCAAGAGGCTTTTTAGTTCTTCTTCACTTTCTGCCATAAAGGTGGTGTCTTCTGCATATCTGAGGTTACTGATGCTTCTCCCAGCAACCTTGATTCGAGCTTGTGCTTCTTCCAGCCCAGCATTTCTCATGATGTAC
Organism: Redunca redunca; assembly: GCA_006410935.1. NCBI lineage: Eukaryota > Metazoa > Chordata > Mammalia > Artiodactyla > Bovidae > Redunca > Redunca redunca. The sequence goes on along the minus strand of SJYQ01011128.1, from coordinate 72,929 downwards.
TCTGCATATAAGTAAAATGAGTAGGGTGACAATATACAACCTTGACATGCTCAATTCCCAATTTGGAACCAGTCCCTTGTTCTATGTCCGGTTCTAACCCTTGCTTCTTGACCTGCATACCGATTTCTCAGGAAGCAGGTAAGGTGGTCTGGTATTCCCATTTCTTGAAGAACTATGCACAGTTTGTTGTTATTTATACAGTCAAAGGCTTTGGCATAATCAATAAAGCAGATGTTTTTTCTGTAACTCTCTTGCTTTTTCAATGATCCAGCAGATGTTGGCAATTTGGTCTCTGGTTCCTCTGCCTTTTTAAAATCCAGCTTGAACATCTGGAAGTTTACGGTTCACATACTATTCAAGCCTGGATTGGAGAATTTTGAGCATTACTTTCCTAGCGTGTGAGATGAGTGCAATTGTGCAGTAGTTTGAACATTCTGTGGCATTGCCCTTCTTTGGGATTGGAATGAAAACTGACCTTTTCCAGTCCTGTGGCCACTGCTGAGTTTTCCAAATTTGCTGGCATATTGAGTGCAGCACTTTCACAGCATCATCTTTCAGGATTTGAAATAATTCAACTGGAAGTTCATCATATATCTGATGTCTTTCATCTATTCACAAA
>SJYQ01011128.1:58115-69116 GCA_006410935.1 Redunca redunca | reverse complement strand
TTTATTGAATTAAAACAAAATATATTAATCAATATACTGTTTATCTGCATAGCGTTTGCCTATTTTCTTATCAGAAAATTTAGTGTTGTATTTAATCTGAAATAATATCTGGTGAACTCAGATTTTTAGAAGGAAGAAGGGCTACTTCAAAGATTGCACTGCCTGTCAAGGTTGTGTTTATCGTTTTTCATCTGAGGTAATTGCAGGATGAAATTATGTGTGAAAAGAAAATTTTTAGCTTCTATCTTGAATAAAGGTTGGGGAAAGGTTATGTTTAGCATAACTCCATTTCCAACATGTTGTTGCCCTACAGGCAGAATAATTTTACCCTTTTTCCTGATTCCAGTGGTGGACCGAATCCTCAGTTGTTCAATGTTATCTTTATGCTGTCTTTCCTCATCCGTGTTTACATTCTTTCCCCATATTGTGTGGGAAAATAAAATAATGCAAATGTAATGATTTGATAATAACTCACCATTTTAAAAATGCCTATTCCATTCTCACATCTGCATTTCTCCATGAAATAGTTTCTAGTAATATTTTTTCTCTTTAAATTTCTTTTTTTTAGGTTTTTTTGGCTACAGTGGGTTTTAGTTTCAGCATGTGGGATCTAGTTCCTTGACCAAGGATTAAATCCAGGCCTCCTGCTTTGAGAGCAGAGTCTTAACCACTGGACAAACAGGGAAATCCCTCTCATTTAACTTCTAAATTATTATTTTTTTTTTCTGAACTGTTGCTAAATTGGCTGGGAAAGATAAAAAATAATGAAAAGATTTCAGTTTGGTTTTTGTTAAACTGCAATAATATATTGCTGCTGCTGCTGCTACTGCTAAGTCGCTTCAGTAGTGTCCAGCTCTGTGCGACCCCATAGACAGCAGCCCACCAGGCTCCCCCTTACCAGGAATTCTCCAGGCAAGAACACTGGAGTGGGTTGCCATTTCCTTCTCCAGTGCATGAAAGTGAAAATATTAGTTTTATGTATAGGCCCAATAAGATAGGGGGGCTTCCCAGGTGGCACAGTTGGTAAAAAAAATCCACCTGCCAATGCAGGAGACACAAGAGATATAGGTTTGACCCCTGGGTGGGGAAGATCCTCTGGAGGAGGAAAAGGCAATCCACTCCATTATTCTTGCTTGGGGAAGCCCATGGACAGAGGAGCCTGGCAGGCTACAATCCATGGGGTAACAAAGAGTTGGAGCTGACAGAGCAGACACACACATACACAATGAGCAAGGATCACTGCAACTAAATTTGAAGAAATCACGTTTACATCTGTTTTAGAAATAGTGATATGGGTGACATATTTAAAAGGTGGCATATGAGAAACATATATCTTGAAATCCAGTTACATACAAATAGTAAGCCAAAACTTTAAACATATAAGCCTGTAAACAGTGAAAGGTTAACACAATGCAGGTGGGAAGATACTCCCAGGAAAAGGGTGGTGAGAGGTTCAGTCTAATTTCCTTGTAACATGCAGGCGAAACACCTGCTGTAATCCTAAAAGATGATGCTGTGAAAGTGCTGCATTCAATATGCCAGCAAATTTGGAAAACTCAGCAGTGGCCACAGGACTGGAAAAGGTCAGTTTTCATTCCAATCCCAAAGAAGGGTAATGCCACAGAATGTTTAAACTATCGCATAACTGTACTCATCTCACACGCTAGCAAAGTAATGCTCAAAATTCTCCAAGCCAGGCTTCAACAGTACAAGAACCGTGAACTTCCAGATGTTCAAGATTTAGAAAAGGCAGAGGAAGCAGAGACCAACTTGCCAACATCTGTTGGATCATTGAACAAGCAAGAGAGTTCCAGAAAAACATCTAGTTCTGCTTTACTGATTATGCCAAAGCCTTTGGCTGTGTAGATCACAACAAAGAGTGGAAAATTTTTCAAGAGATAGGAATACCAGACGGCCTTACCTGCCTGCTGAGAAACCTGTATGCAGATCAAGAAGCAACAGTTACAACTGGACATGGAGCAACAGACTGGTTTCAAATTGAGAAAGGAGTACTTAAAGACTGTATATTGTCACCCTGCTTATTTTCCTTATGTGCAGTGTACATCATGTGAAATGCTGGCTTGGATGAAGCACAGGATGGAATCAAGATTGCTGGGAGAAATATCAATAACCTCAGATACACATATGACACCACCTTTATGACAGAAAGTGAACAGGAACTAAAGAGCCTCTTGATTAAAGTGAAAGAGGAGAGTGAAAAGGCTGGCTTAAAATTCAGCATTCAAAAAACTAAGACATGGCATCAGGTCCCATTACTTCATGACAAATAGATGGTGAAACAATGGAAACAGTGAGAGTCTTTATTTTAGGGGGCTCCAAAATCACGGCAGATGGTAACTGCAGCCATGAAATTAAAAGATGGTTGTTCCTTGGAAGAAAAGCTTCCAACTTCAACAGCATATTAAAAAGCAGAGACATTACTTTGCCAACAAGTTCTGTCTAGTCAAAACTATGGTTTTTCCAGTAGTCATGCATGGATGTGAGAGTTGGAATAAAGAAAGCTGAGCACCCAATAATTGATGCTTTTGAACTGTGGTGTTGTAGAAGACTCTTGAGAGTCCCTTGGACTGCAAGAAGATCCAACCTGTCAATCTTAAAGAAAATCAGTCCTGAATCTTCATTGGAAGAACTGATGCTGAAGCTGAAACTCCAATACCTTGGCCATTTGATGTGAAGAACTGACTCATTGGAAAAAGCCCTGATGCTGGGAAAGATTGAACGCAGGAGGAGAAGGGAATGACAAAGGATGAAATGGTTGGATGGCATCACTGACTCGACGGACATGAGTTTGAACAGGCTCTGGGAGTTGGTGATGGACAGGGAAGCCTGGCGTGCTGCAGTCCATGGGATTACAAAGGGTCAGACACTACTGAGCAACTGAACAAACTGACATACATACATGTATATATTATACATACATACATATATTTATAACAAGGAGAATCCTTATCTGTGGAATGCTTTCAGCCTGTTAATACCTTGGCATTCTAGGATTGCTTCTGTTAGCAAGTCAAACTTTATGGTGCCTGGCTTCCTGAAAAATGCTCCCTAAACCATGCATCTTTCAGAGAATAAAATGGAGGCAATTCATGACAGAAGTCCCTCATTTTGTGTAAGGGGATTGTGTTCCTCATTTAGAAACCTTATCTCTTAACAGAACAAGTCACGAGAGAAACATAAGAGCCAAAGGGAAGTTTAGACTGAAGGTCCAAACCACCTCCATGCTTCTCTTGTCCCCCTCAAAACTCAAATTTTTGAAATGATTGGTAGAGGCTGATACTGGCTGAGATCTCTGAGTCTTATAAGTCTGATCAACAAACTCATCCTTTGGGTTATCTGAGATGTTTACAACATTCCCAGTACGTCAGTCAGACTTTTTCATAAGATACAGAATTTTTTTTAATGCTATATGAAACACCAAATCTTAGTAACTTTAAAACTCTCTTGGTATACAGCTAGAAATTAGCATTTCTACATATTTAAAAGGTTGTATGTCATTCACTCTTGAGAACTGAAGTGAGCAATTTGTCTTTTTGAATCATTTGGGAGTTGCTGAGAATGACCCTTGCAACTTGCAACNGTGATGGACAGGGAAGCCTGGCGTGCTGCAGTCCATGGGATTACAAAGGGTCAGACACTACTGAGCAACTGAACAAACTGACATACATACATGTATATATTATACATACATACATATATTTATAACAAGGAGAATCCTTATCTGTGGAATGCTTTCAGCCTGTTAATACCTTGGCATTCTAGGATTGCTTCTGTTAGCAAGTCAAACTTTATGGTGCCTGGCTTCCTGAAAAATGCTCCCTAAACCATGCATCTTTCAGAGAATAAAATGGAGGCAATTCATGACAGAAGTCCCTCATTTTGTGTAAGGGGATTGTGTTCCTCATTTAGAAACCTTATCTCTTAACAGAACAAGTCACGAGAGAAACATAAGAGCCAAAGGGAAGTTTAGACTGAAGGTCCAAACCACCTCCATGCTTCTCTTGTCCCCCTCAAAACTCAAATTTTTGAAATGATTGGTAGAGGCTGATACTGGCTGAGATCTCTGAGTCTTATAAGTCTGATCAACAAACTCATCCTTTGGGTTATCTGAGATGTTTACAACATTCCCAGTACGTCAGTCAGACTTTTTCATAAGATACAGAATTTTTTTTAATGCTATATGAAACACCAAATCTTAGTAACTTTAAAACTCTCTTGGTATACAGCTAGAAATTAGCATTTATACATATTTAAAAGGTTGTATGTCATTCACTCCTGAGAACTGAAGTGAGCAATTTGTCTTTTTGAATCATTTGGGAGTTGCTGAGAATGACCCTTGCAACTTGCAACTACTGATGGGTCTTAGCAGATTATGCTGGGAAAATAAATTTTAGAGTCAACTTGAGCCTTACCTATTTATATAATTTTACTAAGTTGTTCTTATGTCTATGGTGACAAACAATCATAACTAAAATTCTGATACTGAATAAGATTTAAATATCTCACCAGAAACATATGAGGGAAAGGAGAGTCAAATATATGAAATGAAGACATGATACTAAAATATTTAGTCAGTTCTAACAACTATTTAAACGTTTATTTTTCAAAATATATATGTATCATTGAAGGTTTAATGCAGAAACAGAACTTATTATAAGCATTTTAAGCAAAAGAGGTTAATGAAATTACTGGAAGAGCTCGGGAAGCAGAAACCTGCAAGTAATGGCACCAGGAAGAAGCTGCTTCTGCCCCTTAGTGATTAGGCAAAAAAATACTGCTGGTGTTTTGGCCATTCCAAAGCCCGAGTGTTGGACCATAAAGAAGGCTGAGCACCAAAGAACTGATGCTTTCAAATTGTGATGCTGGAGAGACTCTTGAGTCCCTTGGACTGCAGGGAGATCAAACCAGTCAATCCTAAAGGAAATCAACACTGAATATTCATTCAAAGGACTGATACTGAAGCTCCAATACTTTGGCCACCTGATTTGATGAGCTGACTTACTGGAAAAGACCCTGATGCTGGGAAAGATTGAGGGCAGGAGAAGGGGCCGGCAGAGGATGAGGATGAGATGGTTGTGTGGCATCATCGAATCAGTGGACAAACTCTGAGAGATAGTGAAGGTCAGGGAAGCCTGGCATGCTGCAGTCCATGGGGGTCACAATGAGTCAGACATGAATGTGACTGAACAACAACAAGCTCGGATGTGGCTAGATACTGGTACATCTATGATCAGCCTCCACAAAAACTCCTGTCTGCTGGAATCTGAAAATCAGTCACTACTACTGCCTGGGGAAGGTCCTCTGCACCTGCTCTGCTGTCCAAGAGTTCACATCAGTGCATCTCACTGGCAGAACCTAAATCTGATATTTCATTCTTGTGACCTGGGAGTCTGGAAAATGTAGATCTGGGCTTCAAGACTGTGAGATTTGGAGAGTGTAAAACTAGGTAGCAATGGATGTTGATTTTCAACGCTGTATGTCTGGATTGGTTAAATATTTTTTGGTTAGTGTCATTGTGTTACCTGATGTTTTAATGGGGATATGTAGTGATTAAGAGCTCACATTTTGTATGTACAGTTTTCAAACTATACACCAGTTACCTACTGTGTGAAGTCTTTTCTTTCCAAAGATCCCTATGAGAAACTAGTATTATACTTCCCCTTTCATATATGAGGGGATTACCACCTCAGTAACTGCCTACATAACTATTATGTTTGTAAGATAAATAATAAGTAGCACCTACCACAAATACTGACACATAATAATCTCAATAAATGTTATCTCTATTATACTAACATGGCCGATTACATGCATATGTATAGATCNTGTTATCTCTATTATACTAACATGGCCAATTACATGCATATGTATAGATCCAGATAATAGATTATAGTAAAATATTTAAACTATATGCTTCATCATTTTCTGTTTATACTGTCCTTTAAGATTACTTTGGTTTGTGCTTATGTGATTTTTCTTTTATAAAATAAAAAATGTTAAATATCAGTGTAAGTGGACTATATTCATCCCATTTGGGATGAATAATTTTAAAGGCTTAATGTTGTTTATTAATAAATTATCCACTTACAAATTATTTACAGTTGCCTCAAAATGTCTGATACCACCAAATTATATTAGAGAAAGTTTAATTGTATGATTTGAAAATCACTGACATTAATATACAAATTATTGACTTCAAAAGCAGTTATTTCTAAGACATTTTGTTTCTATTTCTGAAACTAGGTTTTGGAACTCATTTTATGATTTTTCAACACTTAGTTGCTTAATTTTTCTTGGCATCCAAAAATGAATTTATTTGATTTGGAGGATACTACTTTCCATTTTTTAATTTTTATTTTTGTAAATTATGAAAGTATGATAATGTATTTACAGGAGGCTTGTAAAATATAGAACAAGGTTACATAGAGCTTCAGTAGATATTACAATTTTTTTAAGTAGGTCATTTTTCATTCCAATCCCAAAGAAGGGCACTCTTAAACAATGTTCAAAGTACTACACAATTGCATTCATTTCACATGCTAGCAAAATAATGTTCAAAATCCTTCAAGCTAAGCTTCAACAAAAAGTGAACTGAGAACTTCCAGATGTTCAAGCTCGATTTAGAAAAGGCAGAGGAACCAGAGATCAAACTGCCAACATCCACTGGATCATAGAAAAAGCTAGAGAATCCTAGATAAACCTAGATGCACTTCTGCTTCACTGACCATGCTAAAGCCTTTGACTGTGTAGATCACAACAAACTGTGGAAAATTCTTCAAGAGATGGGAATACCAGATCACCTAACCTGCCTCCTGAGAAATCTGTATGCAAATCAAGAAGTAACAGTTACAACTGGACATGGAACAACGGACTGTTTCCAAATGGGGAAAAGAGTACACCAAGGCTGTATATTGTCACCCTGCTTATTTAACTGATATGCAGAGTACATCATGCAAATGCCAGGCTGGATGAAGCACAAGCTGGAATCAAGATTGCTGGGAGAAATATCAATAACCTTAGATATGCAGATGATACTATTCTTACAAGCAGAAAGTGAAGAGGAATTAAAGAGCCTCTTGATGAAGGTGAAAGACAAAAGTGAAAAAGCTGGCTTAACACTCAACATCAAAAAAGGAAGATCATGACACATGGTCCCATCACTTCATGGCAAACAGATGGAAAAACAATGGAAACAGTGTGAGTCTTTATTTTCAGTTCAGTTCAGTCGCTCAGTCGTGTCCGACTCTTTGCGACCCCTGAATCGCAGCATGCCAGGCCTCCCTGTCCATCACCATCTCCCGGAGTTCACCCAGACTCACGTCCATCGAGTCCGTGATGCCATCCAGCCATCTCATCCTGGGTCGTCCCCTTCTCTTCCTGCCCCCAATCCCTCCCAGCATCAGAGTCTTTTCCAATGAGTCAACTCTTCGCATGAGGTGTCTGAAGTACTGGAGCTTCAGCTTTAGCATCATTCCTTCCAAACTGTAGACAATGACTGCAACCATGAAAATAAAAGATGCTTACTCCTTGGAATAAAAGCAATGACAGATGTAAACAGTGTATTGAAAAGCAGACATTGCTTTGCTGACAAAGGTCCACAATAGTCAAAGCTTTGGTTTTTCCAGTAGTCATGTATGGATGTGAGAGCTAGATGATAAGAAAGGCTGAGCACCAAAGAATTAATACTTTCCAACTGTGGTGTTAGAGAAGACTCTTGAGAGTACCTTGGACTGCAAAGATCAAACCTGTCAGTCTTAAAGGAAATCAGTCCTGAATATTCCTTGGAAGGTCTGATGCTAAGGCTGAAGCTCCAATACTTTGATGATCTGATGAGAAGTGCCAACTCACTAGAAAAGACCCTGATGCTGGGAAAGATTGAAGGCAGAAGGAGAAGGGGACAGCAGAGGATGAGATGGTTGGATGGCATCACTAACTCAATGGATATGAGTTTGAGCAAGCTCCAGGAGATGGTGAAGGACAAGGAAGCCTGGCATGATGTAGTCCATGGGGTTGCAAAGAGTTGGACATGACTGAGAGAGTGAACAAAAAGATAAATTAAGATTTTTGTTGCTGTTTCAATACCATGATTTAAAAAATTAGTAGAATAAAGAGAGAAGTAGAAGGATATAGTAGACCTGAAAAGCAATGTGAACCAAACCAATTTAACATAATTAAGTTTTATACAATTTTCACATAACATTAGGATATAAATTTTGTTCAAGTTCCTACAGACTGTAAACTAGGAGACCCTGGAACATATACAGTATTTTTCAATTTTTTATTGGAATTTCTTAATTTCCTATTTCTCCTCTGTTCTCCCAAAGAACTCTATTTCTCTCTGATCATTTATCACCTTTCATTGGAACTGTTCTGCTGCTATATAACAAATATGTACCAATATCTAGCAAATAGTTAGCTCTGAATAGATACTCAAACAACAAACCTAATGATCCTAGTAATACATACACATACACACACACACACACACACACACACATTTTTAAGACTCTGCTTACCAGGAGAAAAAATAAGTGTGATAATATGTCAAATCTAATTTTCAAATTTCAGAGAAATGAGTCTGGTTGGCTGAATTTAAATTACATTTGGAACCCAAGCTGCAAGGAAGTCTGAGATGATGACATATATGGGCTTCCCAGGTCACACTAGTGGTGAAGAACCCACCTGCCAATGCAGGAGACATAAGAGATGTGGGTTCAACTACTAGGTTGGAAAGATTGCCTGCAGGAGGGCATGGCAACCCACTCTGGTATTCCTGCCTGGAGAATCACCATAGACAGTCCACAGGGTCACAAGTAGTTGAACACAAGTGAAGCAACTGAGTACATGAGCATATGTTGTGGCATATATATGATATATATGTATAGCATACATAGATATGATGACATACATATTGCAGCATATATATATGATATATATACTACAGCATATATAGACTATTCTAACTTGTCCAGTATAGGAGGACATACTTTAAGGAGTTATAATAACCCTTAGCAGCAATCCTTCATGTTTGTTAGACTGTGCTGTCTGTCTTAAGCATGTGGGCATTTAATTTTACCATCACAATCCTGTAAGGAAGTTATCATTCCCATTCTACACAAGAAGAAATTGGGGCCATGTTGAGGGTTCACACGGTTGAAGAGCATGTGGCTAGCAAACCCCAGTTAGTCTTCTGAACATATAACATTTGAACTTTATATTAAACTTGGTTTTTGAAATAAAACTTGAATTAAACTGTAATTTGTACTGGGGCAGACAAGTAGGGTCATGTAAGTTAGTTCTTATAATAATCAATGCCATATATTAGCATTTGAAAAAATGTTAATGATTTTCTTTTAGGGAGAGAGATGGGAGGAATAATATAAAATTCATGGGATGTGTACAATGCATATCTAATTCACAAAATTGGTTACAAAATCCCAATCTAAAAATTAAAATGTAGATGGTCTACTTAGATTTTTTGGTTGATTTCTAATGTGTAAAAGATGATAAAACAAATAATGTGAGATTCTTAGCAATTTTCCTGAGATCACAAAGAGCAATTTGGTGACTTTTCATTTAATCACAAAGCCTGGGTTTGTCCCACTATACTAAATAGATTCACAAGACAGCCTCAGAAACTGTAAATACAGTTTATATAGATTTGAAACATATACTTTAAGGGGAAAGTTTTAGTTTCATTATACATTCATTATCACTTTTTTCATTATATAGTTCCTTGCCCATATGTTTTTTTTTTTCAGTAGAAANTATCACTTTTTTCATTATATAGTTCCTTGCCCATATGTTTTTTTTTTTTTTTTCAGTAGAAAGGCAAATCCATTTCCCAAATAAGATCAAAGAAGCACACCAACTGTGTGAAATTAAAGTATTTAAGAGGCTCACAGAGTAGCCTCAAAAACAATCTAGTAACTTTGGTAGACTTCTTTAGGAACTGTAAGACTTTCAACAAGATATGGTAAATTTGAAGAAAAATGTTACACCTTTGCTCTTATTATAAATTCCAGTTAAGCAATAATTTCACATTAGATAAGTAGTATATAATTCTCATATTTTAAAAACATGGATACTCTTACCTATATGTCTTTATTCATAATAATTATGCTTGAGCTATGAAAGAATGTTTACCATTTGTAGTGGCTTGAATAGTGTCCTCCCAAAATGTATGTCTACCCAGAACCTCAGACTTTGACCTCATTTAGAAACTGAATCTTATTTGGAAAGACAAAATCAAGTTTAAATGAGGTCACACTAAATTAGGTCACACATAAGCCAACGACTGGTGTTCTTAAGAAAAAGGGAAAGGGTTGGTTGCTCAGTCATGTCTAACTCTTTACAACCCCATGAACTGTATAGCCTGCCTGGCTCCTCTGTCTATGGAACTTTCCAGGCAAGAATACTGGAATGGGTTGTCATTCCCTTCTCCAGGGATATTCCTGACCTGAACCCAGGTCTCCTGCATTGCAGGCAGATTCTTTACCATCTGAGCCACCAGGGAAGGTATCCTTATAAGAGGAAAATCTGAAAACAGAGCTATGTACAGACAGGAGGCAGACACACAAGAAAAGCACCATATGACTGCACAGGAAGAGATTGTACTGATTCATCTACAAGACGAGATGTCAAGAATAACTGGTAACTGGCAGAAATAAAAAAGGCCAGGGTGCATCTTCCCTGGAGCCTTCAGAAAGAGCGTGGTTCTGCTGGCATCTTGAATTCACACTTCTACCCTTCAAAACTGTGAGACAATAAACTTCTGTTTTACTAAGTCACCCAGTTTGTGGTATTTTGTTACAGCAACCCTAGAAAATTAATATATCACCTAGTGATTAATATATTATGCAACATATTTCTGAAAAAATTAACATCCTGAATATATATTATATTACTTATGTATTTGAAAATATATAAAAATAAAAAAGGTCCATATTTGGTAATAGAAACATCTACTTTATTATTATT
>SJYQ01011128.1:12990-56620 GCA_006410935.1 Redunca redunca | reverse complement strand
TCAAAATCAGAAAGTTAATTTTAACATGTTCAGTTCAGTTCAGTCACTCAGTCGTGTCCGACTCTTTGCGACCCCATGAATCGCAGCACGCCAGGCCTCCCTGTCCATCACCAACTCCCGGAGTTCACCCAGACTCACGTCCATCCAGTCCGTGATGCCATCCAGCCATCTTATTCTCTGTCATCCCCTTCTTCTCCTGCCCCCAATCCCTCCCAGCATCAGAGTCTTTTCCAATGAGTCAACTCTTTGCATGAGGTGGCCAAAGTACTGGAGTTTCAGCTTTAGGATCAGTCCTTCCAAAGAACACCCAGGACTGATCTCCTTTAGAATGGACTGGTTGGATCTCCTTGCAGTTCAAAGGACTCTCAAGAGTCTTCTCCAACACCACAGTTCAAAAGCATCAGTTCTTCAGCACTCAGCTTTCTTCACAGTCCCACTTTCACATCCATACATGACCACTGGAAAAACCATATCAGACCTTATTCAAATCTTGCCAGTTGTACCAAAAAAAAAAAATCTTTTATATAAAAAGCATTCCATTCAGAATTACATGGTATGTTACATTTAGTTGTAATGTCCTCTCTTGTTTCTTTTCATTTAGAGCAATTCCTTAAATTTTATGACATCAGTATTTTTATAGACTACAGGTTGTGTTTTTGTTGTTTATTTTTTAGAATATTTCTCCGTCTTGGTTTATCTAGATCAACTAGATTCAGGGTTGCATCTCTGGCAGGAATATCTCTTTCACTTTTAGCTAGATTAAATCTCTTAAGTAGCTTGCCTTAACCTCTCTGTCTCTGCTCCTATGTCCTCTTTCTATCTAGACCTGGCTGCCCAGGTGGCACAGTGCTAAAGAATCTGCCAGCCAGTGCGGGAGGCTCAAGAGACATGGGTTTGACCCCTGGATTGGGACGATCCCCTGGAGGAGTAAATGAAAACCCATTCCAGTATTCTTGCCTGGGAAATCCCATGAACAGAGGAGTCTAGCGGGCTACAGTCTATGGGGTCACAAAGAGGTGGACTTGACTGAGCACATACATACACTCTATCTGAACCATATCACACTCTCATTCTTTCCCCACCCCCAAATCTCACAAGCCCCAGAGTTTTTTCCCAATTTGACATACTCTTGCCACAGCACTTCCCTTTGACTTGCTCCTTCTGAAAATGCTGAGTGCTTTAAAACAGCAGTCCCAAATCTATTTGGCACCAGAGATCTGTTTAGTTGACGACAAGTTTTCCACAGACAGGGTGGGGGTGTGGGGGTGGGGATGGTTTCGGGGTGATTAAAGCTCATTTACTGTGCCTTTCCTTTCTATTATTATTACATCAGCTCCACCTCAGATCACCAGGCATTTGATCCCAGAGGTTGGGGATCCTGCTGTAATACTTTCCCTCTTTCTGATGTAAACAAATATGCAATGTCAGTCAGTCATTTCTAGATGAGAAATACCTAATAATTTGGCAGTTAAATTTGAGTTGATAGACACAAGGGATTATCTTTCTCAGACCATATTTGTATATTAACAGATCCCTCCCATCCTTAGCCCGCTGGGGCAAGGGCAGAGCTGGCATTAGAAGTGGTTAACCTGCCTTGGGCTCATTTCTCTTGGTAAGATTCTGTATTGGTTTACTGCACTGTGTTTAATAAGTTCTTAAATATATAAAGTAAAAATAAGTAAAATAAAACTTCGGATATGCATCCAGCAAAATGTAATGCATAAAATACCCTACACTTGTTGATTCTTTGACATTTACATTTTACTACTACTTCACCCCAGCAAATAGAAGCGTGGTAACTTGATAGGTATATCTCAGGGAACTTCCTGGTGGCTCAGTGGGTTAGACTCTACCTTCCAATTTGAGGTGCCCAGGTTCCATTCTTGGCCAGGGAACTAAGATCCCACATACTGTGGGGCAACTAAGCCTGCCAGCCACAACTAGAAAAGAAGCCTATATGTCACAGTAAAGAAACAAAGCAGCAAAAAATAAATAAATAAACAAAAATAAAGAATTTCATGGATGTCTCATTCCACCAAAATTCTTCCTTTTCCAGTTTCTAAAATGTGGAGTGGCAAGCTCCACAGAAAGTCTTGGCCAGTTCAAAACGTAAAATCTTTATTCTCATCTGCAATCCTCTCCATTCTCCCTTCAAATTTCTTTAGCATATAAGACACCTATTTTTCATCCCAGAGAACTTAATATCATAACTAACTATAATTCTGATAGTTTCAGAGAAATAAAACCTTCCCTGATGTCTCTGTAATTGAACAAATGTTCTACTTAAATCTCTCATTCTTCCCATTGGGAAAAATTCATGTCTCACAATTCAGAGAAACTTCATTTATTAAAGGCTTTTTTTCCCTCTACTCATGATTGTGACTACATTCCTAGGGACTTGCAGAGGGTTAAGGCATTGTTGGGTGGGTTGTTGAGGGAGAACATTCCTGTCTTAGCTCATAGTCATCATCAGTCAAAGATGTACACATTGAAATAGCCTCACTTTCATTTGCTTTATCATTATTGTTCCATGCAGGTAATTAATTGTGGCATATTATGTGCTCTGATAACAAACCATCACCATGCATCACTCATTTTTAGGTACTTCTTTGCTACTCTTAGGCCACAAGAGACCTATAACTACAGAAGAATTTTGAAGCTATGCCAAGTCCACCTGCCAACATTGCTATCTTTCCATTCAGTGGGTGCCAGAAACTCTACAGAGGATGCTGAAGTTGTCCCTCTAACTCTCAGATATTCTAAATATATTCAGATTTCCTATTTTCTACCACTTCCCAGTGGGATATTAATGAAAAAGGGACCACAGAGTTCATTTTCAGGATTATCAACTAGCATTTAATTAGCTGTGTTCTGACACTTTCTCTTTCCCCAGATGATGTAACTTGTAGCTATTCCAGGGTAGGGGGACAGGAAGCCCTATGTATGATAGGGTACAGGTAGTCCTCAATCAATTGTTATAGCTCTGGGTCTTATGCTTAAGATGTCAAGCGTTTAATTCTCTTCTTCTAAGTCTTTATTTCTCTAAGCAAGGAATAACTATGAAGGATTACTGAGTCAACTGAAGAATGGAAAGAAAACTGTAGTGGGAAATATTTTTAAAATCTTGTTTCATACCTAACCAATCAGTAGTGAACCTCCCAACTTGTCCCTGTATTGATGCTCATTCTCAAAGCTACTTTTTAAAGTAAATGGAAACTAATTTTCAGCTTTCAACCTGCAAATGTCAGTAAAAAAGGCCAATTCTCGGTCTTGCTCTGGGAAGTGTAAAAACATCTTGAAAACCATGTTCCTCTCCTCTACCAAATTGTGTTCTCCCACACAACATGGACAACTCCTACCAAAGGGGCTGCAGCAAAGATGAAGGTAAATAGTAAAACTAAGACATGTTTGGAGATATTCTTAAATATTTGATTCTTAGAAAACAATCCAGAGTTAAATTATCATAGTTTTTAGGAGAGAGACAGGACAGTATTTATATTTAATAAGCAATCTAGATGATCTTTTCTTCAGTTTGGAATATTCTACCCTATTAGATATTACACATCGTGTGTGAGATATAAAAACTGGGCTTTCAAATTTAAAAAAATAAAATAAAAACCTGTATATTGGGATTATATTGTTCATGTAGCCAATTTGGGCTATGTGGAAAAAAAAAATGACTCAAAGGGATAATTCTAAAAAATCTCAGAAAATATTAATGATCTTATTTATTATGCCCACACACTCGAGAAAATAGCATAATAGTACAAATCATGTCCATAGATATTTATAATCTAAACTTCAATAATGTTTAAGCCGAGAGCTACCCCACATCCGAGGTCAGGGACAGCATCCTAGAGTTCCAGGCTGCGATGGCGTAGGTACTGCCAAGAGGAGCTACCCCACGTCCGAGGTTGGGGGTGACGGCCGGGAGGAGATACCCCGTGTCTGAGGCCAGGGGCAGCAGCCAGGAGGAGCCACCCCACATCCGAGGTCAGGGGTGAAGGCCGAGGCCAAAGGTGGCAGCAGGAAGAAGCAACCCCATGCCCGAGGCTAGGGGCGGCAGCCGGGAGGGGCAACCCCATGTCCAAAGAGTGGTGGCTGTGAGGGCGCAGGAGGGCTAAGAGGAGCCATCCCACGTTGAAGGTCAGGAAGGGCAGTGGGAGGAGATACCCCTCATCCAAGATAAGGAGCAGCGGCTGTGCTTTGCTGGAACAGCCGTGAAGAGATACCCCATGCCCAAGGTAAGAGAAACCCAAGTAATATGGTAGGTGTTGCAAGAGGGCATCAGAAGGCAGACAAACTGAAACCATACTCACAGAAACCTAGTCAATCTAATCATATTAGGACCATAGCCTTGTCTAACTCAATGAAACTAAGCCATGCCCACAGGGCAACCCAAGATGAGCGGGTCATGGTGGAGAGGTCTGACAGAATGTGGTCCACTGGAGAAGGGAATGGCAAACCACTTCAGTATTCTTGCCTTGAGAACCCCATGAACGTATGAAAAGGCAAAATGATAGGACACTGAAAGAGGAACTCCCCAGGTCAGTAGGTGCCCAATATGCTACTGGAGATCAGTGGAGAAATAACTCCAGAAAGAATGAAGGGTTGGAGCCAAAGCAAATACAATACCCAGTTGTGGATGTGACTGGAGATAGAAGCAAGGTCCAATGCTGTAAAGAGCTATATTGCATAGGAACCTGAAATGTCAGGACCATGAATGAAGGCAAATTGGAAGTGGTCAAACAAGAGATGGCAAGAGAGAATGTCGAATTCTAGGAATCAGTGAACTAAAATGGACTGGAATGGGTGAATTTAACTCAGATGACCATTATATCTACTACTGTGGGCAGGAATCCCTCAGAAGAAATGGAGTAGCCATCATGGTCAACAGAAGACTCCTAAATGCAGTACTTGGATGCAATCTCAAAAATGACAGAATGATCTCTATTCGTTTCCAAGACAAACCATTCAATATCACAGTAATCCAAGTCTATGCCCCAACCAGTAATGCTGAAGAAGCTGAAGCTGAACGGTTCTATGAAGACCTACAAGACCTTTTAGAACTAACACACAAAAAAGATGTCCTTTTCATTATAGAGGATTGGAATGTAAAGGTAGGAAGTCAAGAAACACCTGGAGTAACAGGCAAATTTGGCCTTGGAATATGGAATGAAGCAGGGCAAAGAAAATGCACTGGTCATAGCAAATAGCCTCTTCCAACAACACAAGAGAAGACTCTACACATGGACATCACCAGATGGTCAACACCGAAATCAGATTGATTATATTCTCTGCAACAAAAGATGGAGAAACTCTATACAGTCAACAAAAACAAGACCAGGAGCTGACTGTGGCTCAGATCATGAACTCCTTATTGCCGAATTCAGACTTAAATTGAAGAAAGTAGGGAAAACCACTAGACCATTCAGGTAAGAAAAGGTCAGTTTTCATTCCAATCCCAAAGAAAGGCAATGCCAAGGAATGCTCAAACTACCACACAATTGCACTCATCTCACATGCTAGTAAAGTAATGCTCAAAATTCTCCAAGCCAGCCTTCAGCAATACGTGAACTGTGAACTTCCTGATGTTCAAGCTGGTTTTAGAAAAGGCAGAGGAACCAAGGATCAAATTGCCAACATCCACTGGATCATGGAAAAAGCAAGATAGTTCCAGAAAAACCTCTATTTCTGCTTTATTGACTATACCAAAGCCGTTGACCCTGTGGATCACAATAAACTGTGGAAAATTCTGAAAGAGATGGGAATACCAGGCCACCTAACTTGTGTCTTGAGAAATCTGTATGCAGGTCAGGAAGCAACAGTTAGAACTGGACATGGAACAACAGACTGGTTCCAAATAGGAAAAGCAGTACGTCAAGGCTGAATATTGTCACCCTGCTTATACAACTTATATGCAGAGAACATCATGAGAAACGCTGGGCTGGAAGAAACACAAGCTGGAATCAAGATTGCCGGGAGAAATATCAATAACCTCAGCTATGCAGATGACACCACCCTTATGGCAGAAAGTGAAGAGGAACTAAAAAGCCTCTTGATGACAGTGAAAGAGGAGAGTGAAAAAGTTGGCTTAAAGCTCAACATTCAGAAAATGAAGATCATGGCATCCGGTCCCATCATTTCATGGGAAATAGATGGGGAAACAGTGGAAACAGTGTCAGACTTTATTTTGGGGGGCTCTGAAATCACTGCAGATGGTGACTGTAGCCATGAAATTAAAAGATGCTTACTCCTTGGAAGAAAAATTATGACCAACCTAGATAGAATATTCAAAAGCAGAGATATTTCTTTGCTGACTAAGGTCCGTCTAGTCAAGGCTTTGTTTTACCAGTAGTCATGTATGCATGTGAGAGTTGGACTGTGAAGAAGGCTGAGCGCCAAAGAACTGATGCTTTTGAACTGTGGTGTTGGAGAAGACTCTTGAGAGTCCCTTCGACTGCAAGGAGATCCAACCAGTCCATTCTGAAGGCGATCAACCCTGGGATTTCTTTGGAAGGAATGATGCTAAAGCTGAAACTCCAATACTTTGGCCACCTCAAGCGAAGAGTTGACTCGTTGGAAAGGACTCTGATGTTGGGAGGGATTGGGGGAAGGAGGAGAAGAGGATGACATTAAATGAGACAGCTGGATGGCATCACTGACTCAATGGATGTGAGTCTGAGTGAAGTCCGGGAGTTGGTGATGCACAGGGAAGCCTGGTGTGCTGCGATTCATGGGGTCGCAAAGAATCGTACATGACTGAGCGACTGAACTGAACTGAACTGATATATTTCTTTAATTCACACTTCAGTCTCTCCACTTGTCTTTTTGCTTTTGTCTTCATTCCCTAACCTGCAACATACTTTTCCCAATACTGTACCAAATGACCAAAGTCAAGATCTTTTTATATCATATTGACATAAGAAGTATGTAATGAATGATGGATTATCATGTTTTTGTATAACTATTGTTTAGAATATAGAGTCATACACATAATATGAAGTTTGGAGAGAACAAATGTCCAATTTTCAGCAGATGTTTTAGGTTCCTATTGTGGGAAACCAACAACTCTGAAACTTCTCCACTATTCTTGATTTCTGCAGCAGAATCAACTAAAATGGACTGTGAGAGAAAACGAGGTAAATGGGTAGGGGAAAAAGCTCTCTTACCTTGTAAAGGCAACATCCACTAATGTGATATAACCAAAAAGAAATGTGATTTTTTAGGAGAAATACAAATTTCTAATTTTGTTCAAAAAGGGAGAGTTCTTCTAAGCCAGTCTTCAGAAAGGGGGAAAAAATCTACTTGATTTTAAAGATTCTAAGAAAGAACACACCATAGCAGGAAGTCCGACCAACTTGGTCGGGACCTTCCACAGACAAGTACAGAGATCTGCAAAGTCCAGAAGAGCAGAGAGGGAGCAAGAACTCATGTCTCTCCTGTGAAAAACAGCAGACATGGCTGTGTAGAAAAAACCAACCTTACTTCTCACTCCCACCAGCATGGAGAACTGTGGAACTAGTTTCAACACTTTGTTACTTTAATGAAACCTAAGATTTAGTTGTGACTTCTCTGGTGGCTGAGAGGGTAAAGCATCTGCCTACAATGCAGGAGACCCGGCTTCGATCCCTGAGTTGGGAAGGTCCCCTGGAGAAGGAAATGGCAACCCACTCCAGTGTTCTTGCCTGGAAAATCCCATGGATGGAGGAGCCTGGTTGGCTACTATCCATGGGGTCACAAAGAGTTGGACACGACTGAGCGATTTCACTATCTATCTATCTAAGACTTAGTTAATAAAGTTTGTTCCCCAAGCTTCAAAGGTGTTTTAAACTACATCCACTATAAAACCCTTGTCCTCCAGCAAAACTAGTATATTCCAGGTGTCAACACCTCCTCACCCCTATACACAGCCATCTACTGTAGACACTAAATGTGCAAATCATCAGAAAGATTGATGAAGATTAAGTGGGTTATTTCAGTAGGGAGAAGCTACTGAGGAGAAGCGTGTGTTGGTGAATCTAGAAAGCCAGAGCTATTTGAGTGGTGGCAGGAAATGAGAGATGAAAAAGACTGAAGATATAGGAAAAAGCAGGTAAGTTGTGAAATTATTTAAAAAGTCTGGGGAGTATTTGTGAGTGGCCTCCAGAAATAGGAAGCCTAGACATCGATGTCCCATCTCTTGTGTCACATGAGAGGAAACGAGATATCTATATTACGGTCATCACTTCATTTGTGTTCGCCCAAACGCAAAATACAATTTCCTGTATTTAAACTCTTCTATGGTGATTTGTTTCTCCTACCAGTACAGGGCTTCTTGTGGAAACAGATGTTAAACAGACAGACAAAAATATTTTAAAAATAATACAGCTTTAAGATAAATAATTAAAAAAAAAACTATGTAAGTTTAAAACAAATGGATGGATCTATTTCAGATTGTGAATCTGGATGAAAAATTCAGATGAAAAATCTCTTTCAGCTACACGTTTGTCCTTACAACTTATTTATTTCATCTACTTCAATCCCCGTGCTTCAGGCAATGGCTTCCAAATTTTTTCTTTACTTGTTCTGACTTCTCCTTTGGGGTCTTAATTTTCTCTTCTTGACTATTTCCTGTATATCTTCACTAGCTTTTATCTTGGATTCATTGTGTTCAAAAAAGTTATCACCTTCTCCTACAGATCTCTTGTTGCTTCTTTCCCATATTTGTACAACCTCAATCTCTGAGTTGTCACAGAGCCAAAGATCTCTAGTTCATTTCTATTAGACTAATTTGAATGAATACTATTGCTGGACATCGCAATGAATCTCCTGATTTCTAACTCTCCCCAACTCGGTCCATCCTAAATACTATGCCAAGTAAATCTTTCCACACAATTGTGGATCTTCAGAAGCTTTCTTATATTGACTAAAACATTACAATCAAGGCCACTTATGAATTACTGATAACTGTCTTTTAAAAATTAAATCCCATGACTCTTCTGTGATTTAACTGGATTGGACTACTTCAAGTTTGTCAGATGTACTTTAAAGCTTTGTGTCTGCCTGAGGTTTCCTCAATCTGTCCTCTCCAAGGAATATATCTTACTTTTTAAAATCTTTTCTGTCTTGTTGCTGTTGTTTAGTCTCTTAAGTCATATCCAACTCTTTGCCACCCCAGGGACTGCAGCACATCTAGCTTCTTTGTCCTTCAGTGTCTCCCGGAGTTTGCGCAAACTCATGTCCATTGAATCAGTGATGCCATCCAAACATCTCATTCTCTGTCACCCCTTCTCCTCCTGCACTCAATCTTTCCCAGCATCAGGGTCTTTTCTAAGAGTCAGCTCTTCGCACCAGGTGGCCAAAGTATGGGAGCTTCAGCATCAGTCCTTCCCATGAATATTCAGCACTGATTTCCTTTAGGAGTGACTGGTTTGATCCATTGCAGTCCAAGGGATTCTCAAGAGTTTTAGTCTAAAGTCTTAAGTCTTCTCTTTTAAGTCTATCCATTTTCTATCTTTATCTTAGATTTTATATCTTCCATAAAGGAATTCCTGGTGCCTCTTAAATGATGTAACTACTCTGTTAAAGGCTCACTGTGGTTTTCTTTCTTTGTACAGTTCACATGGCATTTTTAATATGTTGTTTGTGTGATTTTAACATCCTCTCATTCTTCCTTGATGTTTGGAAATTTCTACTCATCTGTGTATTCCTTCGTGTGTATGGTAGATGCTTAGCTCTGCATCTGAATCCCTTAAAGAAGCTGAATAATACAGGCAGCATAATTACAAATGGCAGTATTCAGTAAGTATATTTTTATTCAGTATATTATATTATACACAGTATAAGTATATCATACTCAGTAAGTATAATTATATACTTACCTAAAGTAAGTATTATACTGAAGTATATTACATTCCATAAGTATATCTTCTATATTACAATATAGAAGAGATATTTACCTTAAGAAACATTGGTATGGTGAGGAAAGTGTGAACTGTTTTTTTCCCCCACAGAGTAGGCTTAATGATTAAGGACTTTATACTTCTGAACTGCATCTTGCTGGAACTTAGCCAGGGAATCAGTTAAGCAGATCTTTAGTTTAACCCTGCTACACTCTCAGAGAGAAACCATTTGATAAGCTGAAAACTTCCCCAGGTCAATCTGTTACAATTAAGGTGATGGCTGTAGAAATCTAGTAAGCACAGAATAGAATCCACAACAGAATTCTCTTCCCAGAAATCTTTTACTTTTTCTAACATTGAGTTCTATTTGCACAATAAAATCCCACTTCATTTCTCAAGTGATACCTTAGAAATTTACAATAATACAGTTCAAACATCTTTGCAAAGACTCAGGTACCTAAAAACAATTTTTCAAATCAATTTTCTTTTCTTCATGATAAATAAATGATAATCTGTAAGGCCTATAATTGGTGGAAAAAAGATTGGAAAACTACTTGATGATGATGTTCATCTCTGATAGGTGGATTTACCAGAATTCTCTTATAAGTGTCAGAGCTTTAAATCAGGTTGAGTAAAGAATGTAAAAATTCAAATTTCTCAATTCTTCTACCAGTGGGAAGTGGGAGGTGAAGGGAATTAATCATCTTGGTTCCTTATGTCATTTGATTCCAACGGACTGAATTTCCTTTGATAAGGAAGGCAGCCTCCAACATGTAATAATCTTTAAACACCACCATAAATTGCTTTAATATGATACTCTCTAATAAAAAGTCTACATCTCAATCTCAGGAATAGCAGCATATAAAAATTCTGTTGGCAAGAACTAAAACAGTAGATATTATATACGCTTTCACCAAACTCCTTCAATTTGTTTCACTTTCTTATTGTTTCTTTTAGCTTGTTTTTTTTTTTTTACAATTCTTAGAAGAAAAATGAATCAAAAAGAAAACAAATGATATTTCTATGTGACATTTATGCAGAAATACATGTAGTTATATGATCCTATAAGTTAACAGTATAAAAATAATTTCAAAATGAAATTGGATGGCAGGAAAAAATTAAAATGAAGCAAGAGAGACACCTATCTCTTGTCACTTAATTTAATTCATAAAGATGGTATCTTTCCTAAATAAATATATTACATAGCAAGAATCTATGAAGTGTGGGTAGCATTATAACTCAAGCAGGTTTTCTATTAGCAAGGAGTAAATTTAATCACATGTTTTTTAAAAAGGAAAAGAACTTCTTGTCTTTCAAGTGGGCTATGAAATATTTCTAAAATGCAGTTTCTCATATTCATATATAGACAAAATTATAGATGAAGACCTCAAAAGGAGAAAAGAAAAGGGGACATAGCCTGAATGAGATTAGAAGGAAATTTATTCAGTTATAGTAGTATTTTTGATGTCTTAGAGGAGAAATGGGGATTTATCCCTCTTAAATATGTTCAGCCATGGATTAACATCATTTCACAAAATTCAGAACACCATCTAGCCATTTATTTTACATTCTTATTCATTTATGTTTTCAAATCTATATAAATTGGCATACCACCCAGAATGCAAATTTACTGACAGCAAATACCATTTTATTATTTACCTAAATAGGATATAGTACCGGACTTAAAAATAGTAGTGTCATCCATCCCATAATTTTGCACTACAATAGACTTTTTAAAATTACTGCCAGTTATCATTTTAAAATTTGCATTTTAAAATTACCTTTGGCAGTTACTCGATTCCTGCCAGAAAGTTTGCTGCCGTCTTTCATATGTCTATCCTTATGGTAGCACGTTTCACCTAGTTCTATATTCAGTAAAAAAGAAATTAATCAACTGAATTAGGTCAAATGCTGCTTTATTACTCCAAAATGTATATTTCAAATACTAAAATAATGTTTGAAAATATATTTTTTCAGCTTTTAGGGTGAAAATAAAGATTATGTTGTAAATCTTATATGTCTAGCCAAAAAATACTTTGTGGATGAAGGCAGAAGAAATATAGTCTTAGACATTTAAACCAAATAAGTTCATCTTACAAGGATTTGCATTTTAAGGTAGACACGTGAAGAAATGGGTATATTTAAGAAGACTGTAGTGAACTATAATAAAACAAAAAAAATGTTTTTGTAAATATAATCAAGGTACAAATNAACTAAACTGAATTAAATAGAAATAGAGAATATTTATACTTTAATACTATATAAATATTATT
Organism: Redunca redunca; assembly: GCA_006410935.1. NCBI lineage: Eukaryota > Metazoa > Chordata > Mammalia > Artiodactyla > Bovidae > Redunca > Redunca redunca. The sequence goes on along the minus strand of SJYQ01011128.1, from coordinate 44,463 downwards.
TAAAACATTGAAAAACAATTCAATGGCAAATTTCCTAGAAAGTGCTAAATACCAAATTGGAACAGCAAAAAACTGAGTTATGTAAAGACCCACCACATACACACATACACACATACAAAAGCCATTGCCTACATAGTTTAATTGGTGACTTCTAGTTTTATCAGTGACATTTATTTTTTTATCTAAATTATTTCAGAATGTATTAAAAAAATTATTTTTCCTGAGATAATGACAATCTAGACATTGGGAATAACACTGTTACTAAAAACTATTATAAGTATTGAAATTCAATACATATAGTATATGTGTATACATATATATAGTAATATATATGCATATGCATATACATATATATGTGTGTGTGTTCAATTCAGTTCAGTCACTCAGTCCTGTCTGAGTCTTTGCGACCCCATGGACTGCAGCATTCCAGGCCTCCCTGTCCATCATCAACTCCCAGAGTTTATTCAAACTCAAGTCCATTGAGTCGGTGATGCCATCCAACCATCTCATCCTCTGTCATCCCCTTCTTCTCCCTTCAATCTTTACGAACATTAGGGTCTTTTCAAATGAGTCAAGTCTTCGCATCAGGTGCCAAAGTATTAGCGTTTCAGCTTCAGCATCAGTCCTTCCAATGAATATTCAGGACTTATTTCCTTTAGGATAGACTGGTAGGATCTCCTTGCAGTCCAACGGACTCTCAAGAGTCTTCTCCAACACCACAATTCAAAAGTATCAATTCTTCAGCACTCAGCTTTCTTTATAGTCCAAGTCTCACATCCATACATGAGTTCTGGAAAAACCATAGCTTTGACTAGACAGACCTTTGTTGGCAAAGCAATGTCTTTACTTCTTTATATGCTGTCTAGGTTTCTCATAGCTTTTCTTTCAAGGAGCAAGCATCTTTTAATTTCATGGCTGCAGTCACCATCTGCAGTGATTTTGGAGCCCCCCAAAATAAAGTTTGTCACTGTTTCCATTGCTTCCCCATCTACTTTCCATGAAGTGATGGGACCAGATGCCATGATCTTGGTTTTCTGAATGTTGAGTTTTAAGCCAACTTTTTCACTCTCCTCTTTCACTTTCATCAAGAGGATCTTTAGTTCTTTGCTTTCTGCCATAGGGTGGTGTCATCTGCTTATCTGAGGTTATTTACATTTCTCCTGGCAATCTTGATTCCAGCTTGTGCTTCATCCAGCCCAGCATTTCTCATGATACACTCTGCATATAAGTTAAATACACAGGGTGACAATATACAGCTTTTATGTATTCCTTTCCCTATTTGGAACCAGTCTGTTGTTCCATGTCCAGTTCTAACTGTTGCTTCCTGACCTGCAAACAGATTTCTCAGGAGGCAGGTCAGGTGGTCTTTACATTTACCAAAGAAGCACTGGATCTTTGGTAGCTAGTATAGAAGTAGAACTTTGGGGATATAAGTGGATGTATCTATAGACCCATGGTCTGTATTTTGTTGGCTTTCAAGAGTACATATAGGGCATAAGTGTGAAGTTTAAGAACTCTGTATGGTAAACATTGGTTTATGATATTTACATGTGAAACCGAGTCCCAAAGGGTCACAACATCTGTGTGAGGCAGATGGAGAAATAAAACATTACACAAAAGGGGACAGCAAGGCAACTCATCTATTTCAACTTTGGTGCTGATCATACCACATTGTATCTTAGAGGGATTAGCACATCTGGTATAAGCTCTTTCTGACCAGAGTCTTTCACATATAGACTCTCTGTATGCGTGTGCTCAAGCACATCCAGCTCTTTCGTGATTCCGTGGACTATAGGCCACCAAGCTCCTCAGTTCATGGGATTTGCCCAGGCAAGAATACTAGAGTATCACCATTTCCTACTACAGGGGATTTTTCCAACCTAGGGATATAACTCATATCTCTGACATTGGCAGGTAGATTCTTTACCACTGAGCCACCTGGGAGAATGCATAATAAAGATTTCTACCCTGAAAATTTGTTACCATAAGCCAGACTTTAAGCTGATATGCAAAGTATATTTAAATCACCTAGGCTGGCCAAAGAATCTTTGTAACGAAAAAGAAAATTTCAGTTTTGATGTTTGACTAATGACAAGTTTTTAAACCCCACAGGCCCCTCACTCCCTTCCCCCCTATTTGGGGCACGTTTATTTAAATAAATAAGTAAACTTACATACTGCTTCCCTTGGTGCCAGGGGCCAGTTCAATCCATACAAACCTCAGCACTGAAGTGGGAACCCCTACCTCAAGTCCACCTCCTAACCACGTTCTTACATCTGATTTCATTTCACTTTTGCCACTTGGATTATCCTGTTTCAGAAAGTCTCACAGTGTGATTAACAAAACTATATTTGCTTTTGGTGTGTGTGTCATCAGTCTTGACATCTGCACTATTCCACTAGGAGAGATCATTCCCATTCTCTATGGGGAGACTATACATCTAATTAAAACTGCAATGAAATTGTGTGTGTGTGTGTGTGTATCTGACCTCAGTGGATGTTAGTGATGCAATAGGTCCCATTAACATGACTGGTTAACACAGATACTGTAGCTTTGGCTGCTAATAGCTCGTAGTTGTTCCTTTCTCCAAAGAATTGGCTTTCATCAAATCAGATTCCCTTTGCCTATGATATTACGCCTCCTCAGAAAATAGCCTAGTGACTGACTGATACTAGGGGTAGGGCATGACAAGAACTATGAAGGGTCTGAGATTTTACCTTACTTAAGAGCTAATAAATTAACCTGGCACAGTTTTATTAATGCTGGCAAAAGATACAAAACTTCGTGGTCAGAGACAAAGGACTTCCTCATTCTCAGTATTAGCAATAGAGTATTACAGTTGGTTCCCTGAGCCACTGGATAGTATAAAGAGGACAGAAAACACTTATACATGAAATAAATTAGGTTATACGAGAAGAATCTTAAGTTTAAGGAACATATGTTTAATAATTATAATGGGCGGTAAGCTTACCTAAACTTTGTCCTAGAGGGAGACATTGTCTTCATTATACTGGACAATAAATAAGCCTGTCCTTCATTCCAGAGATAGACACTATCTCTAGCTTTTAAGGCTTCTCATTATAGAAAAGTCTTTAAAGGCTAGTCCAGAACAAAGGCAGTCAGTGCCTCTGCTCACAAGATGAACAGAAATGCAAGAGATTTGTGGAGAATTGACTCCCAACAGTTAAGTTATTTTACTCATCTACTCGACTATTTTGAAGCTTTTTGTGTAATGAAAAAAAAATTTTCAGTAATCACAATTAATGTAAATTGAGTAAACTCTCCAATTCAAACCTAAAAGCAAAGAATTTCTAGCTATATGTAATTTACAAGAGCCATATCCACAAAGACACACTTAAAAAAGCCAGCAATCAAACTGTAGAAAAATAAATGTCAAGCAAATACTTATCAATTGAAAGCTGATATCACTATATCAGATATAATACACTAAATGTAAACAGGCTTACTAGAAATAAGGAAAAGATTTGACCTAGCATACAATAATGTTTCTAAATTTGTATGCTCCCAGAAGCAGACTTAAAATACATAAAGCAAGTGTTGACAGAATTAAAGTAGAAATCAATAAATTCATTATCATGGTAGAACACATCTATCTTGGTAATTGAAGGCTACAACAGGCAAAAAGTAACCTTTAAACATTCACAGGATTTTCATAAGACAATTAGCAAGTTTAATTTATGAGCATTTATATAATAGTGTATTCAGTGAAAGAACAGTATGGAACATTTACCCAACTGTCCAATACTAAACTGCAAAGCATATTCCAAAACTTCCAAAGGATTTCTGTCATGCAAATCACATTCTCTGACTACAATGTGACTATTAGAAATCAAAAGCAGAAAGGTAACTAGAAAAATCAAAAAAGCGTATACATGCTGAACACACTTTTAAGTAATTTATGGGACAAAAAAGGAAAATGCATAATGGTTATTAACTTTACTTACCAATGATAATTAAAATATTGCGTATCAAATTTCAGGTTATATAACTAAACCAATTATTGAAGCAAAATTTATTAGCTTGAGTTGATAATTTGAGAAAAGAAATCCTAAATATTAATAGCATTTGACGCTTAAGTGAAAAATGTAAGAATTTTTTCTTGCATTTGAACAGTGAAAGCCCTGTTCACTCAATCTCCCTCAGTTCATCTAGTCCATCAGAAACTTCTAAAACTCATCCCATATATATTTTGAATTTTCTTTTTCTTCTTTGAAATCCCTATGGTCAAAGTTACTTATTTCTCTTGCCTGGAGCATATCAATGGAAATGGTTTTCTTTCTGCCTTCTTGCCTTCCTAAAATTCTTTCCCCCTGTAGCAGTTACCATGATTTTTAAAAGAACAGATAAGATTACATTGCTCCCATGTTAAAACTGCCGGGATTGCCTTGCTCTTTGGTCACTGAGGGACTAGCTTTTTAAATTATTCCCCTCTGTGTTAGATTTCTACACTCCAGGTTCTCTTCTCAGAATCTCACAATATTGTATCTGGGTTGTGTTCTCATCTGGAGCTCAGCATCCTCCTCTGACAAGACTATTCACGTGTTTGACAGAAGTCACTTTCTTTCAGGAACAGGACTGAGGTTCACATGTTCTTACAGGTTGTTGGCTAAAGGTTCTCTGAGCAGCAAAAACTGGCCTCAGGTCCTAGCCACGTGGCTCTCTTACAATATGAAGCTTATTTTCTCAAAGACAGTAGAATATCCCCTCTCCAGCTGGTGAAGGCAGAGGCTTATACAACATAATATAACCAAGGGAGTGACTATGCCATCATCTTTCCCATGTAATGTATCCTGATTAAGGGAGCAACTATGCCATCATGTTTGCAGGACCTGCCCACACAAAAGCAAAGGGATTACACAGGGTGTAAGAAGGGGAGTTGCTGATGGGCAGGGAGACCTGGCATGCTGCAGTCCATGGGGCCGCAAAAATTGGACATGACTGAGCGACTGAACTGAACTAAAGAAGGCTTACATAGGGTGTGAGTACTCAACAGTTGGGAGTCTTGGATTCCACTTTAGAATTTTGCTCTCCACCCTACTCTTTTTAAAATTCCCACTAAATACTTAAAATAGCTACCTTTCCATTACATTTTAAAATTTAGCTGTTTATTTTCTATTACTACTCTTTGCAATCTAACCATCATTAGTGTGAGATACGATGTCTTTTTCATTGCTGCCTTTCCATGCTTACAGCAAAGCATGAAACATGGAAGACAGTCAATAATGCTGCATGTGTGAATAGAAACTATGGTTTCTAAAAATATATGGCCATACATTTGGGGAAAAAATATTGTCTTTATTTCAACCTTACAACTTAACACCAGAATGAAATATAGCTGAGATATGAGGTGAAATGCACAGATATAAAGCACACACAATATAACATATACAGTTTTTTTTTTTTTTGAACTGAGGAGGCATATCTAAGAATGGTATCAAATTCAGGAGCCATAAAATAACAGTGGAAGATTTGACTACATAGTGAAATGTCTGTACACTGGAAAACACCATTAAAAAGTTTTCTAAAAGATAAAAAATCTGCAAATGTATAAAATATTAAATATATACAAATTAATAACAGTATATGGTGAAAATATAAAATTTTTAAGAAAGAGACAAGCATTTAAAAGTGGACTAAGGTAACTAACAAAAAAATCTCAGAGGAAGAAATATGACAAATGACAATAAATAGTCAACATTTATTCTCAAATTCCTCCATCAGTATACATCAAATAACAGCTATTATAATTGAAACTACAGAATAAGAAATAAAAAATTAACATGGTTTTGTCTTAGAATGATGAAAGGAGTATGTGAACTACAAGAATATGGCAGAGATAAGGACATTTTTAAAATATTGATATCAATGCCTTTGAGTGCTTGAGATTGCAACACAGTGGTGAGATCAAGACAGTGTGATTTTTGAGCAGTCTGGGAACCACAGAAAAGCAAGATTCCTTATCACCTAAGACTATTTTTGTTACATATGTGAATGACGATGAACTTTGATGCATTTCTTTTTCACATTTTTATTGTTATTTAGTAAGTTAAAAATACAGTGTTCAAAATGTTTTGTTTACTAAATTTTGAAAGCAAGACTTTTTAAAGTTAAAATTCTTCCTCATGCCAGAATTATCTGGTTAGGTGAATAACTATTATTTATTTTATTTTTTCCTTTTTTTAAATTATAAAGATGTCACATGATAGATTAAAAAAGGTCAAATACAAATATGGATAATAATGGGAGGTAAAAGCAAACAATCTCTGAACTTTTTTCCTCCTACCTCACTAGAACAATTTGGCAGATAATATTCTATTTTCTTTTATGATGCTTTAAGTTAATTAAGTATATATAATTCTCAGGATACATACAGGCTGAAAGCAAATGAATGGAAAAGATGTTCCACATAATAGTAATCAAAGGAGAACAGGGGTGGTTAAAATTACATCCCAAAAAACCATAAGTTAAGTCAAAACCTGTCAAAAGGGACAAGTCAGTGAGTGAAAATTGCTCAGTCATGTCTGACTCTTTGCATCCCCATGGACTATACAGACCATGGAATTCTCTAGGCCAGAATACTGGAGTGGGTAGCCTTTCACTTCTCCAGGGGATCTTCCCAACCCAGGGATTGAATCCAGATCTCCCTCATTGCAGGCAGATTCTTCACCAACTGAGCCACAAGGGAAGTCCAAGAATACTGGAGCGGGTAGCCTATCCCTTCTCCAGCAGATCTTCCTGACCCAGTAATCAAACTGAGGTCTCCTGCATTGCAGGCAGATTCTTTACCGACTGAGCTATCAGAGAAGGGACAAAAAAGGTCATTATATAATAAGCAGTCAGTTCATCAAGAGAAAATAATAATCATAAATACATATACCTCAAACTGGAACGCCTAAATACATTAAGCAAATATTAACAGAAACTGAAGAGAAAACAGACAACAGTACAATAATGACAGGGAACTTCAATATCCCATTTTCAATACTGGATTGATCATTCACACAGAAAGCCAATAAGGAACAGCAGACTTGAATAACACTTCAGGATTGAATGGATGCAACAGGCATTATAGAATGAAGGATAAAAATCATCTAGCTGATCATCACAATAGGAGCAGGAAAGGATTTGAGAAAATTCAGCACTTTTTGATGATAAAAACAGTAAAAAAAAAAAAAAAAAAAACACTAGAAAAAGAAGGGAAGTATCGCAACACTTGATGCCATAGATGACAAGCCCACAGATAACAACTCAATGGTGAAAAGCTGCAAGCTTTTCCTCCACAAGAATAAGACAAGATTGGCTACTTTTACTATTTCTAGTCAATACAGTACAGAAACTCCTAGTCAGCACAACTAGGCAAGAAAATGAAGTTGAAGGCATTTAAATGGAAAAGGAAGAAGTAAAATTGTATCTTTTTGCAGAGATGATCTTATACATAGAGAACTCTAAAGACGCCAACCAAAAAGCTGCTCAAACTAATACACAAATTTAGTACAGTTGAAGGATACAAAATCAACATATAGAAATCAGTTGCATTTCTATGAACTAACAATGAGTTAACTAGTAAAGAAATTAAGAAAATAATCATATTTTCAATGGCATCAAAAAGAATAAAACTCTTAAGAATAAATTTAACTGAGGTGAAATATCTGTACATTGAAAACTATGAGACACTGAAGAAAGACTGAAGAAGACACATTTTTTATTGATTGAAAGAATTGNGAGACACTGAAGAAAGACTGAAGAAGACACATTTTTTATAGATTGAAAGAATTGATATTATTATACTAAAAATAACCAAAAACCATCTATAGATTCAATGTAATCCCCATCAAACACTATATTTTTAAGTTACTAAATAATAATAAAAATGTGAGGATGAAATGCATCAAAGTTCATCGTCATTCACAGATGTAACAAAAACAGACTCAGCTGATAAGGAACCTTGCTTTTCTGTGGTTCCCACATTGCTAAAAAATCACACTGTTTTGATCTTACCACTATGTTGCAATCTCAAGCACTTAAAGGCTTTGAATGCCTATTAATATTCAAAAAATATGCTCATCTCTGCCATATTCTTGTAGTTCACAGACTCCCTTCATCCTTCTAAGACAAAGCCAAGTTAATTTTATATAACCAAAGCCATCTATAGAGTCAATGCAATCTCCATCAAAATTTCAATGACATTTTTTTCACAGAACTAGAAAAAAAAATAGTACAAAAAACACAATTTGTATGAAATGACAAAAGCCTCAAATACCCAAAAAATTTTGAGCCAGAATAAGATGGTGACATAGCACATTCTGACTTAAAGTTTATTACAAAGCTATAGTAATCAGAACAATATGGAAGTGGCATAAAAGCAGATGTATGAACCAGTGGGACAAATTAGAGAGCCCAGAAATAAATCTACACATTAACAGTTGGCAGATGATCCACAAAAGTCCCAAGAGCACTCAATGAAGAAAGGATTATCTCTTCAACAAATGATGTTGGAGAAATTGGATATCCATATGCAGAAGAATGAATATCTTAGACTAGAAAGAAAATATAACACTATTTACAAAGTGAACTCAAAATGAATTAAAGGTTTAACTATTCAGCCTAAATTGTAGAACTAATAGAAGAAAACATAGCTAAGGAAAAAGCTTGACATCAGTCTAGACAATCATTTTTTAGATATGACACTAAAAGCACTGGTGATAAAAACAAAAATAGAGGAATGAGATTACACCATACTAAAAGGCTGCTGTGTAGCAAAGGAAACAACAGAATGAAGAGACAACCTACAAAATGGGAGAAAATATTTGCAAATTACATATAAAGGATTAATATACATAAGGAACTCATGAAACTCAATAGCCAAAAAGCCAAATTACCCAATTAAAAAGGAAATGACCAGACATTTATCCACAGAAAACATACAAATGGCCAACAGTGACAAGAAAAGTTGCTCAACAACATTAATCACAGAAATGCAAATCAAACCCACAATGAAATATAATCTCACACCTGTTAAAATGGCTATTGTTAAAAGGAGAAAAGAAGCATTGGTAAGGATGTGGGGAAAAGAGAACCCTGTGTATTGTATAGTGTATAGTATATGGCTATTACAGAAAACAGTATGAACATTTCTCAAAAAATTAAAAATAGAATTGCTGTATGATCCTGCCATCCCACTGGGTATTAGGTGTATATTGGTACATATCCAAACAAAATGAAATCAGATTCCTAAAGAGATATCTGCAATCCCATGTTCATTGCAATATTATTCATAATAGCCAAACTACAGAAAAAAGTTAAGTATCTGCTGATGGATGGGTGAATGAAGAAAATTTGGCAAATATATACACTAGAATATTATTCAACCTTTAACAAAAGGAAATTATATCATTTGTGGCAACATGGATGAAACGAGGACATTATGCCTAGTGAAATAAGCCAAACCTGAAAAGACAAATACTGTATGATGTCACCTACATGTGGAATCTACAAAGTTGAGCTCATAAAAGCAAGAGTAGATGATGTTTACCATGGCCTGGAGGGTGGGGAAAATGGGAAGATGTTGGTACAAGAGAAAAAAAAATTTCAGTTATGCAGAATGAATAAATTCTGGAGATCTAATGCACAGCATAATGATAACAGTTTATAATGTTGCATAGAACACTTGATATTTGCTAAGAGAGTAGATCTTAAGTGTTCCCACCACAAGCAAAAGAATACAGTGTATATGTGAGGAGATGGATATGCAAATTAGCTTGATTGTGGTATTTTTCATAGAAATAGAAAAACAATGCACATGTATAGCAAAACATCACATTATATGTCTTAACAATATATATTTTACTTCCTAACTATGTCTCAAAGCTCGAAAAAATAGAATACAAAAAATAAATTCTATATTAAATATATGCACATTTTAAACTATTTATGATTTTTATGTTCTGTAATCCATGTTTCTTAAATCTGGGTAAAAACACATTGAACAATAATTTTTTAAAAGGGTAACTCTCATACAGATATAATATCAACAATATTATGGAGTTTATTTAACTCATATTAATGAGGAAACTGCTAAAATGCTCACAATACATTCAAAGGAGAATCCAAAGAACATATACGTTTATAGATCAGCAATATTGAAGGTGAATATTCAAACAGGCAAAACTGGCTTTTTCCAACTCGGGAGAGGGAACTAAATTGAACCTCTGCAGAACAGAATTAGCATACCTCTAAACATGATTTTGTATTGTTATCAATTATCTGTAATTTGGAGTTCTAAAATAGCTCAAAGCAACATAATGCTAGAATTGAATAACCAAGATGCATGTGCTCCAGTAACGCACAATTTTCCATTGAAGGACAAATTTCCCCACAAAATGAGTGAAATAAAATATTTTATTATACATATCAATTAAATCTTTTTAGCCAACTCCTAATAAATTATCCATGGTAGCAATTAGAAGTGTCTTTTATGTTTCATAACTTTTTATTAAAATTTTTTCAAACACACAATCATACATGCCCACATATACATTCTTTATACAGTGTAACACATGGAACATGAAACAGGTTGAATACCATCATTATTTCTATATGCTCCTANGTCACAAACCTCATTCCATAGTTCATCAGGCACTCTATCTATCAGATCTAGACCCTTAAATCTATTTCTCACTTCCACTGTATAATCATAAGGGATTTGATTTAGGTCATACCTGAATGGCCTACCAGTTTTCCCTACTTTCTTCAATTTAAGTCTGAATTTGGCAATAAGAAGTTCATGATCTGAGCCACAGTCAGCTCCCAGTCTTGTTTTTGCTGACTGTATAGAGCTTCTCCATCTTTGGCTGCAGAGAATATAATCAATCTGATTTCGGTGTTGACCATCTGGTGATGTCCAGTCTTCTCTTGTGTTGTTGGAAGAGGGTATTTGCTATGACCAGTGCATTTTCTTGGCAAAACTCTATTAGTCTTTGCCCTGCTTCATTTCGCATTCCAAGGCCAAATTTGCCTGATTATAAGGTCTTGATTAGAATTTACCTTCCCTCCAAAAACGACATTACTTCTTTTACTCCTAAATATTCTAAACTTAGGACTAGTTTAGAACTATGTGTGGAACCAGATGCAGTCCTGTGAGAACAGAGATGTCCGGAATTCATCATCACTCAGACCCAATCTGAAAGTTAATCCTCTTTACCATCCTTATAGATTTTCCTATAAAGAAAAGCAATATGATTTTTTTTAAGTAAGAAATGAAATGAGTGTGATCATATCAAAAACAACTCACCTGTCTCAAATTATCTCTCTTTAAGGAATACTGACATTCATCCAAAGATTCTTTTTGCTTAGTTACTAGTTCTACTGTCTAAATATAGTCCAAACCTATCCATTTTTCGAGAAGCTGCAGAAGTTGCCTTCTGCCACATCTAACTTTGAAATGATAATCCTTTGACAGCCCTTCTGTTACTTGTTTAGTCTTCACATTCTGATGCACCCAAATTTGCTGCCATCCAGGTGGAATCAAAACCTGGAAGTCATTTATCACTTTGAAGAAACCAGACACATTCTTTCACAGTCCTTTCTTCCTTTTTTTCCTCCCCCACCCCTAATTTCTACCCCTTCAGACAGAGGAATATATAAACTTGACAAACAACAGACAAGTAAATGAAAGCAGCATCTCAGATAGGAAGAGTTTGGATTCAAAGACAAAAAGATGTTCAAAACAGAAACAACCTGATTAGTTTCATTAGCATTTCAATAGAATGTGGGCTCTCTGAAGAGGGTGGAGTAAGATTTTACCAAGTGTCATGAAAATGAACACTCTGGAACTCTTGACAACTAGGGTAATCATTTTACTTAATTTGTTTTTAGGTTCACTCATTTAAAAGAATTAACAGTTCTATTGCTCTTGGCAGAATACAACCATGATTGCAGATTTTCTATTCAGTACACTGGAAATATCAGTGAATGTCTCCAACTGAGAGTGAGATATTGGCAGTATTTCCACATATTTTTCCCCCCCTTGCCCTTTGATAGTCCAATTTTGATAAACTTTAAAACAAATTCTTAAATTATGCAATCATCCAAATCATCATTTCATAAGAGAATAGATACAAATGGACACGTTAATTCAACAACTCTCTGATGAGTTAGTTGCACTAATCACACCAATAAGAACTTAATGCGGTTGATCTTAAACACAGCAGGATTCAACCACATATATCCTCTAAGGCTACACAATTTTGAGTAAGGAGGTGTTGGAGCGTGAAAATAACAAATTATATACTCTTTGTATCATATAAAGCTTATTTTTCCCAAATATCTTCCCTATTCATCANNNTCAATGATAGTTAATTAAAGCCTCAATTGATTAAGTTTTTATAAACAGGAGTTTGAGATTAAATTCCATTCAAACTATGACATCAACCCATGAATACTGTAAATTGCATCTATGTAAGAATTTATTTTTAATAGACAGAGTTGATAGTGTTTTTTTTGAAATTCCAAGTATTTTAGACTTTTTTTCTTTTTCTGAAAAGCAAAGTAAGTGCGTTCAGTTTCTCAGAACTACTTCACAATTTCTCTCTCAAGAGAAAATAATTTAAAAGGACTCAAATGGAGTCATGGAAATGTGCATAGGCAGCACATACATGATATATTCTCATTCTTGTTTCCAAATTCATTTGAGTGAGAAACAAGAGTAATGGAAGACAAAAGAAAAATTAGCAATAATACAGCAATGTAGTATTAATATAGCACTAAAATAACATAACCTTATATTGAAAGAGGTTTTAGAGTCTATACACCACGTGGTAGAAATTACATAAAAATGTTTATGTCTATGTTCAAAAACTGGACGATGAAGAACAAAGATAAGTATTGAGAGAAAAGGGATTAAGCATTTTAATTTTCTGTTTTCCAATGAAAATAGGAATATTATTTTAGAGATGGCAAAGTCCATCCCATCCTCCTTAGAACATGGATACCAAGTATGATAATATATAAATCCAGCAATTACTTAATAAACATACACTATACATCTAGCATTGCATTTGATCTTGTAGAAATATAAAATAGAGTATAAAATACCTGCTGTAAAAGTTATTGCAGCTTAGTTTAGAGAATAAAAACTCTCTTTGGGCTTTGAGCTTCACTGGTAGCTCAGTTGGTAAAGAATCTGCCTGTAATACAGGAAACCCTGGTTCTATTCCTGGGTCAGAAAGCTCCCCTGGAGAAGGGATAGGCTACCCACTCCTGTATTCTTGGGCTTCCTTGCTGGCTCAGTTGGTAAATAACCCACCTGCAATGTGGGAAATTTGGGTTCGATCCCTGGGTTGGAAGATCTCCTGGAGAAGGGAACGGGTACCCACTCTAGTATTCTGACCTGGAGAATTCCACTACTCACTTCAGTATTCTGGCCTGGAGAATTCCATGGACTGTATTGTCCATGGGGTCACAAAGAGTCAGACACAACTGAGCAACTTTCACTTTCACTTTCACTTTAGGCTATAACTAAGAATGTTACAAAAACAGTGATTTGTTTTCCTTTCTTTCCAGTCAGTTCTCAGTGTTTGCATATGACTTCTTCTACACATAACCCTGTGCCTTATACCACCAAAATATGATCGCTACATACGGAGCGCTTGCTATGTGCTGGACACCGAATTAAGCATTTCATTTGTTAATTAATTTAAAACATACAGTAAACTTATGAGTTATTCTTATCCCTTTTAACAAATGATGAAACTGAATCTTGGCCACATTAAGCACATTTCCTAAAATCTCATAGGTCTTAAATATCACCAGTGGCTTGTGAACACAGTTCCATTAGAGCCATTCCCTGAGCCCTTTCCCACACCACAGTAGCCCTCCTATAGAACATGTGTGATATCGGAATATAGTGTGACTCTACAGGCTATGGTTTTTCCAGTGGTCATGTATGGATGTGAGAGTTGGACTGTGAAGAAGGCTGAGAGCTGAAGAATTGATGCTTTTGAATTGTGGTGTTGGAGAAGACTCTTGAGAATCCCTTGGACTGCAAGGAGATCCAACCAGCCCATTCTGAAGATCAGCCCTGGAATTTCTTCGGAAGGAATGATGCTAAAGCTGAAACTCCAGTACTTTGGCCACTTCATGTGAAGAGTTGACTCATTGGAAAAGACTCTGATGCTGGAAGGGATTGGGGGCAGGAGGAGAAGGGGACGACAGAGGATCAGATGGCTGGATGGCATCACGGACTCGATGGACATGAGTCTGAGTGAACTCCGGGAATTGGTGATGGACAGGGAGGCCTGGCATGCTGAGATTCATGGGGTCGCAAAGAGTCGGACACAACTGAGCGACTGAACTGAGCTGAACTGAGGGTGTGCAGAAGGGAAGAAACAACTGAAGGGAATTGGTGTCAGGTGAGCGAGAAGAGGAAAATGAAGAAGGGACATGAAGGAACCATGAAAGTCCTTTTGCTCATCTGCAGTAAACTCTGTTTGGACAGAAGATGATTGGGTAAAATAAATAAATATTCTATATCTGTCAGCTACAAATTGGCACTTGCCATGGGCGCTTGCCAGCTATCTCTACAAGGATTAAATCATGTGCTGCTATAATTGCTGGCATTGCTACCCATCTACAGATGGGTAGATACTTTCAGGGGCTGATTTGATGAGCCAATTCTAATATCCTATCATATCTAGAAAAGCACTAAATCCCTTCATGGTGATATCTACTCTTTGTTACTAGCAGAAATCTGCAAAAATATGTGTTGATTATATGTATTCCTCCTTCACCAAAATCACATATATACTGACCTTCTCCCCTAACTCTTGGGAGTGGTTTACCAGAAACACCTGAAATGCTGTCTCCCAGGCTACAGTCCTCATTTTGCCCCAAATAAAACTTGCAACTCATCCATTGTGCATTTTTCTTAAGCCAGCACATCATCTTCGAAGTGCTGGTAGGCTCAAAGTTGACTAATATTAATAATGTATTCTTGCTGGAAATGTAGTCTGTCTTCGGTGTCATCAGATGGGGAAGGATGTGACTAAAGATCTGGGAGAATGGTGGAAACTTCAGAGGATCAGCTGAGATGAGTGTGAGTCTACAGTCTTCAGCTTGACATTTGAGTTCTGATTTCATGAAAACTAGAGTCATTTTATAGTTTTACTATTTCTTCACTTCCTAGGTCTTTCATATGTCAATAAACCTAATAAAAAACAAGGTTATTATTAATGCTGAATTACATGATTCTTACATCGAGCAGAGATACAGTCATTGGTAACATACAGAGACTAAAATATTTATAAGCAAGTCCTAATGAAATCTGAAATTTGCTTTAAAATATTCCAGGGGGAGAAAAAAGTAGTGAACTAGATGAAACAAGAATGGCCTATTATTAATAATTATTGAAGTTGTATAATAGAAAGTCTCTTCACAACATTTCTCTTCTTTCCATAATATAAATAACAGATAGAAAAATGTATAGGAAAGATAGAGAATTCTGATCAAGATAGATATATATATATGTGTGTGTGTGTATATATATATATTCATATACATCTCCACCCACACATGTCTCCATTCATTCTAAACAGACCACCATTATTTTGAACTTGTGTGTGTGTGTATACATATTTGTAGTACTGAGTTCATGTAATGTTTAATCAGTCTGTTAAAAGGGAGAGTTCTGCCCCTGATACTTTAACTTTGTTTCCCCTTCTGTGCACTCACTTTTGTAGAAATAATATTCTTCCCCTTATTTGACATTTGATATAAAAATTCCATATTACAAATAAAGTAATACATTGGGGAGAGCTGAGCTGTGTTTCAGAAACAAGACTATAAGACCTCTGTAAGATTTTCTCAACAGTCTTAAGTTGAGGAAGATTTAAGGATTTATTTTGCCTTTCAGCATTAGCTTCGTAAATACTTGCCCATTCCCTTTATGAGTAAAGAAAGGATTTCTTTTTTTAACATGGAAACACAGCACCTGGAGTGCCCTAGAGGCTGTAAAACAACATTTTGGAGAAAAGCAGAAATTCTATTTCTGAAGCTTGTCATTTTAACTTTAGACAATTCAAACAATTCAGACACAGTTTTCTTCAACCATTAATAATAAAAAGGGGAATTTTCTGAAAATCTTGTGACAATGAACTAGTTACTTTGAAGTAAAAGGCAATCTGTGAAAAGTTTAGGAGGTGAACGGTAACAGGGAATATATATTTAAAGTGAGAGTTATAGATGATAATCAAAGGCAACGAGGGCAGAATAAAATAAGCTAAAGAAAACTGACTGAAACCTGGCAGCTATACATTGGGTCAGGCTTACTCAAGCTTGTAGCTCCAACTGTATGAAAGAAAAAAACGGAGGGAGCTTGGGTGATGAAGCACTGAGCTAACCCCTTCTGTGTCTCATCAGAGTGTTGCATATTGAGACCACTCAATGCTAGTAAAAGCGTACTTGGTTATTTTTAAGGTGAATTTAAAAAAAATTTAATGAAGTTTGGTAACCTGTGTATATGTAAGTTTCTCAATTAGCACAAATGAGTCATGCTTTATAAATATCTCCAAAAAACTGAGACTTTAAGTATAATTGCTGAGTTTTTTTAATAACAATTCCTTTGTGTCAGCTAGTAATATAAATTTGAGTTGCCAGACATATATGCAAACACTGTGGCTCCAACCCTACCTCAGAGGCGTAAATTGCCCTGTGAACCTAATTTCAGTGGACAGGAGATTAAATAATCAGATGATATTTAAAAGTGAATGGATATCTGCTATTTTCCTAATAAAGCATCAAGATGAATTAAAAAATTAAGTATTTTATTTCTTATACAAATATTTTCTTTTATCTAGACAGATTCCTACATTAATAATTCAGTGNTATTTTCTTTTATATACACAGATTCCTACATTAATAATTCAGTGGTAATAATTATGGACCAAAAAAGAAAAATCCTACACAGACCTTTGGTTTCATATGTTTAATGAGCAGCTGAATTTTTTTTTTTCAATACACTACACTGATCACTTGGCAAGATAAAACAAAAAAATAGAATGGGTTCCAATTATCAGTGAAGAATGCCAGTCACACTTCATTTTTAATCCACCACACCAAGAAATATAACACACTAGGACAGCAACTAAAGATAAATTGCTATTTCTATTTTTTGAATTAAATCTCTCTGTCTCTGAGTAATTAAAAGTTCTGAACTTTGAAGGGTTTTATTTGAAGACTAAGCTATAGCCTTTTCCTTTTTAAACTTTTAATTTAGGTCCATAAATCTTTATCAAGCATCGTCTGTGTTACTGTTCAGTATTTTCTTGTCTAACCTTTCTGGAAGAGGATTACTGTGAGGTTCATAATATAATCATGTAACTCTAATTGGTGTGAATAAATTATACATCACTTGGGCAATTTTTTAGCATTGAGAACTCATATGACATAATTAAAATTCAATTATTTAATTGCTAATTTGAATTAATCAGGTTATTCTGGTCTCAAGATAATATATAGTAAATACTCTACAGAATATAAAGTCAGCCTTATTTTCACAGTTTTGATGTTTATAATGTAACAAGCATTATACATAAGAATTAAATGCATTAGAATTATGAAGTAAAAGGACAGATTGTAATAGACAGGTCTAAATGATTATCTTACACATCCAAAAGTCTGAAGTCTCTTTTCTAGTCATTTGCTTGGAAGGAAACACACATTTCTCATGAGCTTATCCTTATTCAAAATTACTTTGGAATTGCTTTACCCACATTTCCAGCTACAAAAGTAAAATCAGATTCATTTCCTCAAAATGGCATCTTGTTTCTGACCAAAAATAGTATCAGCTAGTTTGATCAGGTACATTATTCACTAGAATGACACCTGGAACTTCATTTCAGTATTTCAAAAGGAAACCCATTCTCAAAGAGTGGAGATTTATCAACCTTAAAATATACTGATTGTGTCTCATGTTCTAAAGGAAGTTCATGTAAAAAGAGGAATAATTATGACATCCTTTAAATTATACAATTCTCAGGTTATTTAATTTGATTCAGAGTATTGAAAATTGAATCTACATACTATAGACTTTGTTGACATTTTAGACATATTTTATTCCTCTTCAACATCAATAAAATAGCATCTCACAAATAGTAGATGCTTTAAAATACAAAGCTTCTTTTTTAAGCACTTGTCAAAGCCAAGCTGGAATTTGGTGTGCAATTTGATTTTTGAAGCTTTAAAGTAGTAAACATGGAACTGGCTCTTAATCACCTCAAGCTGTGACCATCCTGCTCTCTCTCCTACATATGTATATACGCCTGGACACACCTACACATATACAAGTAAGATTATTTTAATAATCATTGTTACCTATGATTAAGTCATCAATATAATACCAAATATACCTAAGGTGACATTAATGACTTTGATCAAATTATGTAAGCAGAATTTTTATCTAGTCATCTGAATTTATTTTAGAAAGATGTTGGTTAAAATACCAATATTCTCAATCTATATCCCTTACTTTATAAGGCTCATAAGAACTTTCTTAGCTATATGCTGTAATTACTATTGTGAATAAACTTATTTTTGGTGTAGTGCTAAAATCAAGCACAATTCCATGGATTCCTCCTGGGTACAAAAGCCTTTCCATGTCCCCCTTCCTAGGTTTGTAAGAAAAGACTTCAGCTTCTCAGAAATTCTCTGAGTTCCAAAAGGCAGATTCAAACAGTTCAAACAGTTACTAATCAGGACCTGGACAGAATGCAGAAACAAAGGAAAGTCAGTCAAGAAACAATAGTAGAGCAATAAAGCAAGGTCCTGGTTCCTCCTGAAGGGAAATAGATAACAATGTATCTTTGAGTTCCTCTGCAGGAACTAATTCTCCAAGTGGAGGATGCTAACTTTAGGTTGAACACAAGATTCCTGGAAAACCACCTGTTACCTCACCACCAACTGTCAGAAGAAAGTCATGTGCCCTGAAGCCTTCATCCTAAATTTTGCCTATAAAAACTCTTCTGGAATTCTCTCATGGTCCACAGACTGGGAGTCCACTTGCCAATACAGAAGACGAGGTTCTATCCCAGGTCCGGGAAGATTTCACATGCTGTGGAACACCGAACTGCATGTGCCACAGCTACTGAGCCCATGCTCTAGAGCCAGCAAACCACAGCTACTAAACCCATGCACTGCATTACTGACTCCTGAGCACTACTAGAGCCCATGCTCTGCAACAAGAAGCTATCGTGATAAGCCTGCACACCATCGTGAAGAGTAGCCCCTCCTTGCTGCAGCTACAGAAAGCCCCTATGCAGCAACGAAGACCCAGCACAGCCGAAAATAAATAAAAATGTAGATATATAAATAAATAAAACTTAAAAAGCCAAAACTCTTCCTCAAAACTATCAGGGGGTTGTGGCTTTTGAGCACAAGCCACCTGTTCTCCTTGTTTGACCCTGCAATAAACCCATGTGTTCTCTAAAACTCCAATGCTTTGGTTGGTTTAGCCTCATCATGCTTTGAGCACACAAACTTGGATTTGACAACAGTTATCATGAGTCATTAACTCAAACAAAATTTTCCTGGTAAAATATTTTGTGGGTGGATATTGTCAACTTTGATGGGTTAAATGAAGTTTGATTAGATGTAATAAATAATGGTCAACAAAAGAGTCTGAAATGCAGTACTTGGATGCAATCTCAAAAACGACTGAATGATCTCTGTTCATTTCCAAAGCAAACCATTCAGTATCAGAGTAATCCAAGTCTATGCCACAACCATTAATGCTGAAGAAGCTGCAGTTGAATAGTTCTATGAAGATCTACAAAACCGTCTAGAACTAACACACACAAAAAATGTCCTTTTCATTATAGGGAACTGGAATGCAAAAGTAGGAAGTCAAGAGATACCTGGAGAAATAGGCACATTTGGCCTTGGAGTACAGAATGAAGCAGGGCAAAGGCTAACAGAGTGCTGCCAAGAGAACACACTGGTCATAGCAAGAACCCTCTTCCAACAATACAAGAGAAGACTCTACACATGGACATCACCAGATGGTCAATATCTAAATAAAATTGATTATAGTCTTTGCAGCCAAAGACAGAGAAGCTATACTCTATACAGTCAGCAAAAAGAAGACCAGGAACTGACTATGGCTCAGATCATGAACTCCTTATTGCCAAATCAGACTGAAATTGAAGAAAGTAGGGGAAAACATCAGACCATTCAGGTATGACCTAAATCAAATCCCTAATGATTATACAGTGTAAGTATAAATGACTAGATCTGAAAGAGTGCCTGATGAAGTACGGATGAAGTTTTGGGACATTTTACAGGAGGCAGTGATCAAGACCATCCCCAAGAAAAAGAAATGCAAAAGGCAAAATCATTGCCTGAGGAAGCCTTACAAATAGCTGAGAAAAGAAGAGAAGCTAAAGGCAAAGGAAAAAAGGAAAGATATACCCATTTGAATGCAGAGTTCTAAAGAATAGCAAGGAGACATAAAAAAAAAAACCCTTCCTCAGGATCAATGCAAAGAAACTGATGAAAACAATAGAATGGGAAAGATCTCTTCAAGGAAATCAGAGACACCAAGGGAACATTTCATACAAAGAAGGGCACAATAAAGGACAGAAATGGTATGGACCTAGCAGAAGCAGAACATATTAAGAAGAGGTGGCAAGAATACACAGAACTATACAAAAAAAGATCTTCATTACACAGATAACCACAATGGTGTGATCACTCACCTAGAGCCAGATATCCTGGAATGTGAAGTCAAGTGGGCCTTAGAAAGCATCACTACGAACAAAGCTAGTGGAGGTGATGGAGTTCCAGTTGAGCTATTTCAAATCCCAAAAGATGATCCTATGAAAGTGCTATACTCAGTATGTCAGCAAATTTGGAAAACTCAGCAGTAGCCATAGGACAGGAAAAGGTCAGTTTTCATTCCAATCCCAAAGAAAGGTAATGACAAAGAATGTTCAAACTACCACACAATTGGACTCATCTCACACGCTATCAAAGTAATGCTCAAAATTCTCAGTCAGGCTTCAACATTATGTGAACCATGAACTTCCAGATGATCAAGTTGGATTTAGAAAAGGCAGAGGAACCAGAGATCAAATTGCCAACATCCACTGGATCCTCGAAATAGCAAGAGAGTTCCAGAAAAAACCTCTATTTCTGCTTTATTGACTATGCCAAAGCCTTTGACCCTGTGGATCACAAGAAACTGTGGAAAATTCTGAAAGAAATGGGAATACCAGACCACCTGACCTGCCTCTTGAGAAACCTATATGCAGGTCAGGGAGCAACAGTTAGAACTGGACATGGAACAACAGACTGGTTCCAAATAGGCAAAGGAGTACATCGAGGCTGTATATTGTCACCCTGCTTATTTAACTTATATGAAGAGTACATCATGAGAAACACTGGGCTGCAAGAAGCACAGGCTGGAATCAAGATNCAAAGAGTCAGACACGACTGAGTGACTGAACTGAACTGAACTGAAAATCACTGCAGATGGTAACTGCAGCCATGAAATTAAAAGACACTTCCTCCTTGGAAGGAAAGCTATGATCAACCTGACAGCATATTAAAAAGCAGATACATTACTTTGTCAACAAATGTCCGTCTTATCAAAGCTACGTTTTTTCCAGTCGTCAAGTATGGGTTTGAGAGTTGGACTATAAAGAAAACTGAGCGCTGAAGAATTGATCCTTTTGAAATGTGTTGTTGGTGAAGACTTTTAGTCCGTTGGACTGCAAGTAGATGGAACCAGTCTGTCTTAAACGACATCTGTCCTGAATATTCATTGGAAGACTGATGCTGAAGCCGAAACTCCATTTTGGCCACCTGATGCAAAGAACTAACTCATTTGAAAAGACGCTGATACTGGGAAAGATTGAAGGAGGGAGAAGGAGACGATAGTGGATGAGATGGTTGGATGGCATCACTGACTCGATGGACATGCGTGTAAGTAAGCTCCAGGACAGCGAATCCGGCATGCTGCAGTCAATGGGGTTGCAAAGCGTCGGACACTGCTGAGCAACAGAACTGATCTGAACTGAATAAATTTATTGCAATAGAGTGACAGTTATTTCCTTTACTTAAAATAATATACTAAACTTTGTTCCAAAGTAAAACTGGAAGTTGATACATTACTAAAACAACTAAAGAGAAAGTAAAGATTATAAGTAACTCACAATCAAGTCTATCATGCCAAAAATTTTATTCTCAATTATTTTACATGCTGTAATTTTCTTTTTTACATTTTTGAAATGAAAGCTAACTTTCTAATGCCTGTGAAAAAATGTTCATATTCTATGGCAAGACAAGAAACATTTAAACATAAAAATTTTTCTCTGCCCCTTTGATTTCATCTCTCCCCTCTAGTTTGTATTGTGTATCAACATTACACATGAACCAAACCTCCCCATTCTAAAGATCAGCCCTGGGTGTTCTTTGGAAGGAATGATGCTAAAGCTGAAACTCCAGGACTTTGGCCACCTCATGTGAAGAGTTGACTCATTGGAAAAGACTCTGATGCTGGAAGGGATTGGGGGCAGGAGGAGAAGCGGATGACAGAGAATGACATGGCTGGATGGCATCACCAACTTGATGGATGTGAGTTTGAGTGAACTCCGGGAGTTGGTGATGGACAGGGAAGCCTGGCGTGCTGTGATTCATGGGGTCGCAAAGAGTCGGACACGACTGAGCGACTGAACTGAACTGAAACATCCCCCATCTGTAGAAATACCAACCCAACCATAAAGAGCAACATTCTTTTAGCACCAACAAGACAGCATCTTAAAATATAACATCCTTCTAACCATGACACTCAGAGCTGGATTGTGTAAACTGTCAATAATACATCATTTAATATATAGCCCTCTGTCTCACAAAGCTTATATAACTGTGCCTTGACTTCTAATATGTAGAACAGTTCTTGGAGCTTTCCAAGATGCTTTTTCTGGGTTATAATCCTCAGTTTGGTTTGAATAAAAATTTCCATTTCTTTCTTAGATTAACTGATTAATTTTTTTCTGACAATTTACTCAGTTGTTTTCTAGCCATAACTTCTTGTAGCTGAAGGATTGCTTAAAAAACTTCAGAGGCTTTCTATAAAATAAATAGAAAACTTCTGTGATGAACAAGTAAAACAGTTTTACTGAGATTATAGCCTATACTGCATATCATAATATAAAGTTTTCACAGTAAGTAAAGTTACCTTATGGTTTAGTTTATATAATGTTGCTACAAAACATAAGCTGTACTTCATTAAATGCAAATGTGTATGTGTTTTTCAGTTAAAGCTGCTTATTTTGTAATAGTCATATATTCAAATGCTCTACCATATAGGATACAGTGTCCTCCAGAAATCCAGGTGTAAAATTTAAAAGCCCAGGTAGATGTAAACTTAAAAAGTTATTATTATGCTGTCAATGCTACATCAGAGGAAGCAGCATCCATCTAGGTACACAAACCACAACTCCTACGTGTTCCTTGTCCCTCAGGTCAGTAAGTCTGCAGTCCTATATACTACTCACTTTAGGAGCAGATTTACTGTTAAACTAATGAAGCTTTGACTTTAGGGCACTTCATTTGCTCAGTCATTTCTAAGGCTTTGAAATATGCTGTAGAAATATAGCGGGGGGAAGCACTATAGATTTGTGCTGGGCATTTAATAAAATATTATGTTTTTCTCTAAAATTTTGTTTAAAAATGTAGTAATGGTTATCACTTTATAAAATCAATATTTTGGAAAAAGAAAAATAAGAAAGAAAATAGTTTGATTTTTTTCTCATTCGAAGTATTCACTTTTCACTAACTTTTGCATTTGTAATGTTATACATTTTCCCAAAGATTTATAAATTATAAAAGTTTCTGAGATCATAAAACTTGATTCCATTGCTTAATATCTCCTTTTACCCAACCCTCTTTATTCTAGACTCTGAGAAGTTTTCTTATCTGATTTCCATTATTTTCAATATTGCTCGTGAATTTTTTCTAAATAGAAACTTGTGCTATAAGGTATGCAATAGATATGATTATGCTACAATTCCTTTCTCAAGATCTTAATAATTTTCCACTGACCAAAAGGTAGAGTGTACAGGCTTCTCTAGTGGCTCGGACAGTAAGGAAACCACCTGCAATGAAGGAAACCTGGGTTTGATTCCTGGGTTGGGAAGATCTCCTGGAGGAGGGCATGGCTTCCCACTCCAGTATTGTTGCCTGGAGAACCTGGTGGGCTACAGTTCTTGGGATGCCAAGTGTCAGACACACCTGAGTGACTAACACTTTCACTTTCAAAGGGTAGATTGTAAATCTGTAATATATTTATAGATGTTAATAGTTTTCTATTGCTGCTGTAACAAACTACCACAAACAGGGGCTTAAAACAACACAAATTTATGTTACAGTCCTTGAGATCAGAAATTCCAAAATCAACATATCATCAGGATTCTTAACAAGGCTCTGGAGGAGAGTATGATTGCTCACTTT
This sequence comes from Redunca redunca, assembly GCA_006410935.1. NCBI lineage: Eukaryota > Metazoa > Chordata > Mammalia > Artiodactyla > Bovidae > Redunca > Redunca redunca. Next base: position 19,941 of record SJYQ01011128.1, on the reverse strand, counting down.
TTCCAGCTTTTGGAGGAGGCTACGTGCATTCCTTACTTTATGGTGCCCTTTTTCCATCTTCAAAGCCAACTATGTAATATCTTCAAAATTCTCTTTCTTCCTGACTTTGGCTCCCCTTATCTTATTTCCTCTAATTCTGACTCTCCTGCCTTTTCTTCCTCTAAGCCATTGTAATTATAATGAGTCCACTATAACCCAATGGAATCTCTCCATCACAAGATTGTAAAATTAATTACATTTTCAAAGTCTCTTGTTATGTAAACTAACATGTTCACATATTCTGGGAAAGTGGACACTTCCAAGGGCTCTTATTTCGTCTATCATACATACATCGTATTGAGCTTCTAACTAATGCCTCTGTGCTGTACTCAGTCACTCAGTTATGTGCAACTCTTTGTGCCCCTATGGACTGTAGCCCACCAGGATCCTCTGTCCATGGGGTTTGTTAAGCAAGGATACTGGAGTGGGTTGCCATTTCCTCCTCCTGTGGATCTTCCCAAACAAAGGATCAAATTGAAGTCTTTTTCATCTTCTGCATTGCAGGCAGATTCTTTACCACTGAGACATCCAGGAAGCCCCAACTAATACTGCTCTCTGTTTCTAAATTTGTCATCACATACCACCCCCTAACACCACTGACAGTCTTCAAAATAATAACATAAATAAAAAGTAATATAATTGAGTGTGATAACATGGACATCACCAGATGGTCAAAACTGAAATGAGACTGATTATATTCTTTGGAGCCAAAGATGGAGAAGCTCTATAGAGTCATCAAAGACAAGACCAGGAGCCGACTGTGGCTCAGATCATGAACTCCTTATTGCTAAATTGAAGAAAGTGGGGAACACCACTAAACCATTCAGGTATGACCTAAATCAAATCCCTTATGATTATACAGTTGAAGTGAAAAATAGATTTAAAGGCCTAGATCTGATAGAGTGCCTGATGAGCTATGGACAGAGGTTCGTGACAATGTACAGGAGACAGGATCATCCCCAGGGAAAAGAAATGCAAAAAGGCAAAATGGCTGTCTGAGGAGGCCTTACAAATATCCGAAAAGAAGAGAAGTGAAAAGCAAAGGAGAAAAGGAAAGATATACTCATTTGAATGCACAGTTCCAAAGAATACTAAGGAGAGATAAGAAAGCCTTCCTCAGCGATCAATGCAAAGAAATAGAGGAAAACAATAGAATGGAAAAGACTGGAAATCTCTTCAAAAAATTTAGAGATACCAAGAGAACATTTCATGCAAAGATGAGCTCAATAAAGGACAGAAATGGTATGGACCTGAAAGAAGTATAAGATATTAAGAAAAGGTGGCAATAATACACAGAAGAACTGTACAAAAAAGATCTTCATGATCCAGTTAATTACAATGGTGTGATTACTCACATAGAGCCAGACACCCTGGAATGTGAAGTCAAATGGGCCTTAGGAAGCATCACTACAAACAAAGCTAGTGGAGGTGATGGAATTCCAGTGGAGCTATTTCAAATCCTAAAATTTGATGCTGTGCAAGTGCTGCACACAATATGTCAGCAGTGGCCACAGGACTGGAAAAGGTCAGTTTTCATTCCAATCCCAAAGAAAGACAATGCCAAAGAATGCTCAAACTACCACACAATTGCACTCCTCACACACTAGTAAAATAATGCTCAAAATTCTCCAAGCCAGGCTTCAGCAATACGTGAACCATCAACTTCCAGATGTTCAAGCTGGTTTTAAAAAAGGCAGAGGAACCAGAGATCAAATTGCCAACATCCCCTGAATCACCGAAAAAGCAAGAGCTCCAGAAAAACATCTATTACTGCTTTATTAACTATGCCAAAGCCTTTGACTGTGGGGATCCTAATAACTGTGGAAAATTCTGAAAGAGATGGGAATACCAGACCACCTGACCTGCCTCTTGAGAAACCTGTATGCAGGTCAGGAAGCAACAGTTAGAACTGAACATGGAACAACAGACTGGTTCCAAACAGGAAAAGGAGTACATCAAGGTGGTATATTGTCACTCTGCTTATTTAACTTATATGCAGAGTATATCATGAGCAACGCTGGGCTGGAGGAAGCAAAAGCTGGAATCAAGATTGCTGGGAGAAATATCAATAACCTCAGATATGCAGATGACACCACCCTTATGGCAGAAAGTGAAGAATAACTGAAAGGCCTCTTTATGAAAGTGAAAGAGGAGAGTGAAAAAGTTGGCTTAAAACTCATCATTCAGAAAATTAAGGTCATGGCATCTGGTCACATCACTTCATGGCAAATAGATGGGAAAACAGTGGAAACAGTGGCTGACTTTATTTTTCTGGGCTCCAAAATCACTGCAGATGGTGATTGCAGCCAGGAAATTAAAAAACACTTATTCCTTGGAAGGAAAGTTATGACTAACCTAGATAGCATATTAAAAAGCAGAGACATTCCTTTGTCAACAAAGGTCCGTCTATTCAGTTCAGTTCAGTTCAGTCGCTCAGTCGTGTCCGACTCTTTGCGACCCCATGAATCGCAGCACACCAGGCCTCCCTGTCCATCACCATCTCCCAGAGTTCACTCAGACTCACGTCCATCGAGTCCGTGATGCCATCCAGCCATCTCATCCTGGGTCGTCCCCTTCTCCTCCTGCCCCCAATCCCTCCCAGCATCAGAGTCTTTTCCAATGAGTCAGCTCTTCGCATGAGGTGGCCAAAGTACTGGAGCTTCAGCTTTAGCATCATTCCTTCCAAAGAAATCCCAGGGTTGATCTCCTTCAGAATGGACTGGTTGGATCTCTTTGCAGTCCAAGGGACTCTCAAGAGTCTTCTCCAACACCACAGTTCAAAAGCATCAGTTCTTCAGCACTCAGCCTTCTTCACAGTCCAACTCTCACATCCATACATGACTAATGGAAAAACCATAGCCTTGACTAGACGGACTTTAGTCAGCAAAGTAATGTCTGCTTTTGAATATGCTATCTAGGTTGGTCATAACTTTTCTTCCAAGGAGTAAGCGTCTTTTAATTTTATGGCTACAGTCACCATCTGCAGTGATTTTGGCTATGGTCTTTCCAGTGGTCAAGTATGGATATGAGAGTTGGACTATAAAGAAAGCTGAGACTGAAGAATTGATGCTTTTGAACTGTGGTATTGGAAAAGACTCTTGAGAGTCCCTTGGACTGCAAGGAGATCCAGCCAGTCCATCCTGAAGGAGATCAGTCCTGGATGTTCATTGGAAGGTCTGATGTTGAATCTGAAACTCCAATACTTTGGCCACCTGATGCGAGGAGCTGATTCATTTGAAAAGACCTTGATGCTGGGAAAGATTGAGGGCAGGAGGAGAAGGGGACTACAGAGGATGAGATGGTTGGATGGCATCAGCAACACAATGGACATGAATTTGGGTAGTTAGTGTTGGGCAGGGAGGCCCGGCATGCTGCAGCTCATGGAATCACAAAGAGTCAGACATGACTAGCGACTGAACTGAATTGAACATGTTCAAGATGAGTGCTTTATACTGTTTGGATTTATTTTGATGACACTGTGAAAGATGATTACTCACTTTTTAGAGATTAAAAAGCTGAGAGATTTGACTATATATACATGGGACATGCAGCCACAGAGTCTGAATCCAAACTCACCTCTTGGACTACACACATACCGTAGTAACTCTTAACTCCTATTACAGTATGTCTGTGGTTCCTCCAAATATTTTCCCTAATACCAGGAAGGGTCCTAACTCTAACTTTTCCTGCACAGCTCTCTCTGCCTTCAAATCTTCACTTAAGACTCAGTTCAATCATTATTCCCATCTGTATCCTTTTCCAAATCTACTCATCTCTTTGGGATTTCTCATTATATCCACCACGTGCAGTATCCACTTCTCTTGCACATACCACATCATCTCTGAACATTTATTTATCTATGGGTCTCCCTTGGTAATATCTGAAGCCCTCTAGGAAAAGGGTCTTGCCTTCCCAAGCACCTTCTACTATAAATGGAACATAAAAGGCACTTCACGAATGTCTGTTGAATAAAAAGTTGAAATGAAAACTACAGTAAGTGGGGGTGATTACACTTTACTTAGGAGAGTTATGTCACAGAGGGGTAAACTGGCATAATTTATTTGAGAGTCACAGGCATTTCAGCATGGTTGGAGCAGAGCACACAATGAGGATGAGCATCAGGAAGGAGATTTGCAGGGACAGGAAAGGGGCAGATGACTGTATGAAAGTAGAAATTGGAACTTTATCCAGAGGCTCTGGGAATATAATGGCAAAGTTTAATCATAAAGTGGATACTAAATTTGTACTCTACAGGAATTTTTAACTTAATAATTGATTTCAAGTTCCCATGTAATTATTTTTCCTTCTCCAATTCAGTATAGTAGAATTAAAAGTCAGACAAATCACCAATTTAGTCATCAGTTTTATCATGAAATAGCTCATTATCAGCACTTCCATTCTGTTAACTCTATGCATCAACAGTTCTTCAAGAAAAGTGAGAAACTGAGACATTGACATTCTACAGACCTTGGTCCTCTGCATCTGCTTATCAAGGAGAGAGAGGACATGTATTTTTTTACCTTCGTTTGCAAGTTTTGTCAAAGGGAATTCCCTGTTTTTAAGAAATACCCTAAATGTTAAATGTTTGAGTCACAGAGCAAGTTCAGTGATTAATCACCAGGAATCCAGTAAATGTTTCATAACACACTATGCTATGAAAGCATAAAACAACCTGGATTAGTCTCTACTCTGATCAACTTGAAGACTAAATTAAAAGAAAATAAAAAGAACACCTGGTCCCTTCCTAGTCAGTTGAAAGTGTCATACAAGAGACCAGTTGACTTCTACCAGCAGGACTGGAAATAGCAGCTGAAGACACATCATTTTTATGGGGGAAACTGGATTATGACCTAGCCTATACAAGAATTGAGCTGAAAATATACACAGAGACACACATACCCATAGATATAAATATATAACTGGCAAAAATACAAGTAGATATTGTTATGCCAATTTTTGCATATTAAGAAACAGACATTTGGATAGGTTACTTCCAAGATCACAAACTTGGTCAATGTTAGGGCCTCACAGGAGACGTGACAGGCTCAGCAAGAGATAACAGGCCAAAATACCTGAGTCATGTTTCCGGGACTTCCGGATAGCCCTAGCCAATCAGGGAGGTCCTCCTCTTTCCGGGACTTCCGGATAGTCCTAGCTAATCAGGGAGGTCCCCCTCAGTGTCCAACCTGAGCCAATCAAGATGAGACATGAGATTCGAAATGCGCACGCACGCACCAGTTAACCAATCATGTAATGCCAACTAACCCGTGGGACTGCCTGTATATAAGCAGCTGTGAGTCAGAGCTCAGGGCCCTTGTCAGATCCCACTGCTTTGGGTAAGACCTGGGACCTGCCTCGAGCTAGCAATAAAACCCCTTTATGCTTTTGCATTGCTGTGGACGTCTTATTCTCTCAGTTCTAGGGACTCAGACTCTGGGCATAACATTTGGGGACTCGTCTGGGATCCCTTTAACTGGGAAGAATAACACTCTCCCGGTAGAAGGGGTTTCCTCACTAGGAGGAAGAGGTACCTGAACACCGGTGACAGGCTTGGATGAGTCCAGCGTGAGACCGAGTTCTGGCATCGGGCTGGAAAGGCGGCTGGCACCAGGTATGAAGTCCAGCATGAGACTGAGTTATGGCATCAGGCTGGAAAGGCGGCTGGCGAGTAGCTACTTAGGTTGCTTAGGTGGCGTGAGACCGAGCTTCGGTATCGTACCGGGGAGGCGGCCATTTTAGTGAACTTCTTGGAGGCGGCTGGCTCTGTTCACTAGATAAGTCCAACATAAGGCCGAGGCCCAGCAAGCGCACTGGAAGGCAGCTGGCTCTGGTAAGGAGAAAGCTTTCGTCAGATCTGGTCAGGGGCGAATTGGTCATCCTAGCTGGCATAAGGCCAAGGCTCAGTATTGTGCTGGAAGGCAGCCAGTTCTGCAGGGAAGAGAGCTTCTCTCTTGATCTCGAATCTGGTGGGCAGTGGATGCCCTTCGGTAAGGTAACCTCGAGGGATAGGAAGATTCAGGGGGGCCCAGAAAGACCTAGGACTGTGTTCTCAGTTGATGTGTATCTGTCCTCTGTCGTATCTTTGTGTGTGCCAGCATTGTCTCTGTTCTCTGTGTGTTCATTTTGTCTCCTGTGTTCTTCTCTGTACCCATGGGACAAACGGCTTCCACTCCTTTGTCCCTTACTACTGACAAATCTAGGGTGCAAGATCTATCGTTATTGGTGAAAAAGAACTTGAATTCTGGTTCTGATTTCTGGTAGGACTGAGTTCCAGTCCTCCCTTCTCTGGAGACCCAGGGAAAAGTTCTGTAACACCTGGGTCTCTGTAGGTGGCAGGAGACGTCTGTAAGGCCACTCCTTTTGCCCCTCTCTCCTGCCTCCTCCCTCTTCTTCTTTCAACCTGGCTTCCTTTCCTCCCTTGAAATCTTTGTTTGATGTTAGTGCTTAGATCTGAAGTTCTGTGTCTCTATAGGACGTTTTCGGAGAGACTGTATTCTTGTATTTAAGGGTGTGTCTGATGAAGACTGCCAGGTTTATATGTGTGTGTTTTAACTCTGTGTTCTGTGTTGTGATTTGTGGTGGCCATTTTGCTTTGTCTGGCCACCATTTGGGTAGATCTGCCGCCATTTTGTTATAGGAAATTTTGCTTTGTCTGGCTGTCGTGTGGTTTAGACCTGCTGCCATTTTGTTAGAACTTGATTTTCTTTCCCTGTGCCTTGAGACCAGGGCTCTCAGGAACACTTATCTAGACCATCTCTAACTCCTGAAACTAAGGGGGAAAGACTTTAAAATTTTTATTTATTTCAACTGTTTTTTTATAAACTAGTAAATTTTATATTGTAATATCTAATTCATGACTAAACTTAGAAAATGAAGCGAGATCTCACACTGTGTCTGTCTAAATATGTCTTG
>SJYQ01011128.1:0-12094 GCA_006410935.1 Redunca redunca | reverse complement strand
ATGTTTTCTTGACTTCTTAGACCTTTGCATATAAGTCACATGCTTTTCTATCATAGGCCTGATCCTATGCTAGTTTTAAAATTCAATCCAATTGTTGGGTTTGTGGCCAATTACCTGGGTCTAGTTCTGGGTTCTCTACTACCAGACTCTAACTGGTTGGCCCTGAGAAAATTTACTTAAAAATTATAGTCATATTCAGGTCACTATGATATTACTAGATAAGATCCCCTCACTGGGCCAATTAATAATGCTTGCTCTGACTCTGGCTATTATATAATTTCCCTGGAAGATAAGGATTCTACAGGGCAGGCTAAGTCTGATGACCTGAAGATATACTGGGCTACATCTAATGGAAGTTCTTAACATAAGTCTTACTTGTGACTTTACTAATACTGCTGGCTATGTTATTTCTATTTCCCCTGTCTTACAAAATTGCTGTTTCTTACACTGTCAAATGTGTGTATGAGGCCTCTAATGGAATAATATATAGTCCCATATGAGATCGATGATGGTAACAGTGTAACTCTAGATATGGCAAGAAGCAACAAGAGGGAATATTTTCCTGGACCAAGAAGCTAGTAAGACAGGTGGTCCAGAGAATTTTGGATACTGTTTTATGGCCTAGTCCAGTAACAGCACATTGAGTGGCCTGTCAACAGAATTTTTGTCAAACTTGAGAATGGACATTCTCAGCACCATGGGATAAAATGGTCATGAAGTGCCCCCCTCATAATCATGGTCAAGTTTATGAGCAAAATGGGGCTCTGGCAACTGAAGACTGACACTCGTCATCTGCATCTACAAAGATTAAATCATGGCCGCTACAACTGTTGACTTTCAACTCCCCTGAAAGGAGTTCAGGGTGAAAACCAGGAATGAGGCACTCTGTGCTCTGGGAAAAACTGGAAGAACAGGCCTTCAGATAGTTAGATCTTTTCAGGAGAAGATTTTATGAGTCCCAATTCTTGCACCTTCTCATACCTAGAGAAACACTGACATCATTAACAGTAAAATCTGCTTTGGCTATTGAGGAAAAGTTTACAACTGAGAGTCAAAATAGAGTAGCTATGGTTCAGATACCCTGGAAAATAACTAGGTGATGCTCTGGGTGTACTTTCAGATTAGACCTTGTATTGCTAACATTAAAACTGAGCGGGACTCTGGGGGGCTCTGGAGCACAGATTTGTTCTGTGTTTTCCATTCCTTATCTGTAGGGTATAGACTTTGTTCAGCCTCCTTGGCCTTCCCTGAATTCAGGAAAGGGAGGGGATACAAAAACAGAAACAATCAAATGTTGGTACGGCCTCCAGAGTCCTGGTGCCTACTCAAAGAAATATGCATAACAATGTCTTTGAGCCCCCACCCAGGTGGAAGATGGTAACTTCAGACTGAACACAAGATTCTTGGATCACAGCTCTGTTGCCTCACCACCAACCAATCAGAAGGGGTCACAAACCCTGCAACCCTCACCCCAAATGTTGCCTTCTATTTCCAGGGACCAGAGATGACCATCCTGTTAGGTCTCCTGTTTGGCCCTTGTCTATGTCATCTCTGAGAGGGGCCAACTAAACTGCTGTTACTACAAGGGTAGAAGCTAGTTTCAGATGTGAAAAACCCCAACTTAGATCAGATAGAGAGAGGGACTTCTGCTCTGCTAGGCAGGCCTATGCCCATGCACAGCAGGAAGAAGTTACAGAAGAAAGAGACCTCCGCCCCAATTCCCCAAAAGTATCTTGAGTATGAAGTCTCTCAGGGGGCCTATGTGCTGCGTTAGGGGAAAAGCGTTGCTTTTATGTGAATCACTCGGGGGTAGTCAGGGAGTCCCTGGCCAAGATAAGAGAAGGGCTGAGTCAGAGAAAAAGAAAGAAAAATGTCTCAAAATTGGTTTGAATCCTGGTTCACAACTCTCACATCCTCCTTGGTGGGGCCCCTGATTATCTTGTTACTACTGCTCACCTTTGGGCCATGCTTACTAAACAAATTGGTGGCCTTTTTTAAAAGACCACATCAATACGATCCAGCTACTAGTACTGAGGCAGCAGTATCAGGCCCTGCCCCAGAATAAAGAGGAAGATTCCTCTATGTAGCTGAAGATGGGGGGGAATGTTAGGGCCTCACGGGAGATGTGACAGGCTCAGCAAGAGATAACAGGCCAAAATACCTGAGTCATGTTTCCAGGACTTCCGGATAGCCCTAGCCAATCAGGGAGGTCCTCCTCTTTCCGGGACTTCTGGATAGTCCTAGCCAATCAGGGAGGTCCCCCTCAGTGTCCAACCTGAGCCAATCAAGACGAGACACGAGATTCGAAATGCGCACGCACGCACCAGTTAACCAATCATGTAATGCCAACTAACCCGTGGGACTGCCTGTATATAAGCAGCTGTGAGTCAGAGCTCAGGGCCCTTGTCAGATCCCACTGCGCTGGGTAAGACCTGGGACCTGCCTCGAGCTAGCAATAAAACCCCTTTATGCTTTTGCATTGCTGTGGACATCTTATTCTCTCAGTTCTGGGGACTCGGACTCTGGGCATAACAGTCAACAGTGGAGCCAACCCTCTACCTTGCTTGTATCTATCTCTGAAAGCTTTTGCCACACTTTCTTCCTCATCCAAGAGAAATCAATGGAATATTTGCTATGTGTATTTGGTTCTATGAAATAGTCCAATATCTCACCCATGGGAGCTTCTAACTCAAATATCTACAATTTTTCATTCCCTGTCTTATATGCCACGGTCTTACTTTATGTCACCCAAGAAACAGGAGGCAACAGAGTTTCAAAGTACCATCTTAAAAACAAACATTTTCCATAAATGATATATGTGGCAGAAAAGGGCTCTTGAACATTGAAATGGGGGTGGGAGGTTTAAAGGGCTGTAATTAGCTGTAAAACTTGACTGTCACTGCAGATTTCAACAGATTTAATTACTTAGATAAACTTATGCTTGTTAGTGCCTGTGAAGTGTTAAGTGCTATGTTAGGCCCTGGAGATTTCATGACAAGCCATAAACACTGACTTTGTCTTCAAAGAAAATGAGTAATAAAGAATTACAGTAAAGTTTGTTAAGTGCTATGAAAATGTATTTCAGAGGATTTAAAGCTAATCGGGAGTGGTCAGGGAAAGGTTCCAGGTGGAAAAGAGGCTTAAGTTGACACAAAAAGAGAGAGTAAGATTTAGTGAGATGAAAAGGGGTGGCTGATGCCAAAATGTAAACCACTGGCAGATGGCCTCCATATCATTAAAGAATACAACTTCTAGGAATGAAACACTAAAGCCAAGGGAAGGTGATGATCAGTTATTTAGAAGACCCTATCTCTCACAGTTGACTATTCAATGTCAAGAAATAAAAAACCAAAAGTATTTTAACAGGTATCATATTTCATAGTTACAACAAGCCATATAAAAGGTTTAAAAAATGGAATTTTTCTTGACTAATTTTTCAGCCTCTGTCAGATGACTTACTGTATTAGCTTTCAGGTGAATTCAGTCTTACCCCAAAATTTTTCAGGACACTTCCGAAGAGTTTAGCCACTAATTAAGCACATCAGTGAGTACTTTCCTGGTGGCTCAGTGGTAAAGAACCCTCCCGCAATTGCGGGAGATGCAGGACACAGGGGTTCGATCCCTGGGTCGGGAACACCCCCTGGAGAAGGAAATGGCAACCTACTCCAATATTCTTACCTGGAATATTCCATGGACAGAGGAGTCTGGGCTACAGTCCATGGGGTCGCAAAAGAGTCAGATGCAACTTACTGACTAAACAACAAAAACAAGCAGGACATTAGTGATGCTCAAAAGTTCATCTCCATATCATTGTTTTCCCCTTAAGGGCTTTTCTCCCTTTGTCACTCCCATCTTATTTTAAATGCTCAGGACATGATCCCTGCATGCTAGTTCTCAGTGGTGGTATTAGCACAGTGTGTGTGGTGCTGGCATGGGAAAGGAGAGGGCTCATTCCTTTAGGATTTTAGCTGAAAAGCACTGTGGAAGGGATCACACAGCTCATCTCCTCAGAATCCAGAGCTGGCCGCTGACCTGTGTGGTAATGTCTCTGTATCTCAGAACTGTAGACAGTGGTGCACGTTCAGCCCCCTTCCCCTCTCCATCTTCAAGGCACGTGCACTCATCCGCCATGAGTCCCCTTTTCCTTGGGGTGGTTTCCTGGCTCTCTCCCCATTGAGACTCCATAGTTCACTCTGGGCCTCTGAGAATTATGCATCTCCTCATCCTACCTTCAGACTTATGGGAAACTAAGGGGAGTTATATAAATACCTCTCACACCCAGATGTCACCATCTTTTCCCCAGGGTATAAATGTTGCCTTCCTTTCTTGTGCTGCAGTTGAAAAACAAGAAATCAGTCTCTTCTTTACCCAGGTGTGCGCTGATCTTTCCAGGAACTCTCATTCCTTCCTCTTCCTTCCCTGACCCACCCTGGCGGAAGAGACGCAAGCACCACTTTTTCCACTCTGCCTTCTTCTACTTCTTCCTTCAGACTCTGCTTCTTTCCAGGTTCAGCATTTCTCAAACTCAGCATTACTGTTTTTTGAGGCCAGGTCATTCTTTGTTGCAGGGGGCTCTCCTGTGCACTGTGGGGCCTTCAGCAGCATCGTTGGCCTCTACTCACTATTCACTCACAATCGCCTCTCTGGTTGGAAAGATCAAAAATGTCTCCAGAGGTTGTTAAATGTTCTGTGGCCAGCAAAATTACCACCCATTAGCCTTCCCCATGAAGTAGTAATTAAAAAAAAATTTATTCACTTATTTATTTATTTTTGGCTGTGTTGGGTGTGTGTTGCTGGGAGGGCTTTTCTTTAGTTGCAGCAAGTGGGGGCTACTTTCCAGTTGCAGTGCACAGGCTTCTCAATGTGGTGGCTTCTCTTGTTGCTGAGCATGGGCTCCAGGGCATGCAGGCTCCAGTGACTGAATCATATGGGCTTAGTAATCAAGGCTCCCAGGCTCTAGAGCACAGGCTCCATACTCATGGTGCACGGGCTTGGTTGCCCTATGGCATACAAGATCTTCCCAGACTAGGGATCAGACACCTCTCTCCTGCACTGGCAGGACCCTTCACCACTGAGCCACCAGAGAAGCTCCCATGAAGCAGTAATTTTGTCTACACTATGGCAAAGGAAATAAACAGATTCTATCAACATAAGTCTATTTAAAACTATCTCAATCTCATGACTGAAATCTACAGCTATCTTTCTCTATAACCTCAGGGAGACTACAGACTTAACATCTTTCATTTGCTGAATCCCATGAGCCCTTTCCTTGTTCCCCAAGGACAGCTGTAACCCCAAATCTCTTAGAATTAGAGTCAAAGGCCAGTAGAGCAAACACTTCACACAGGTGGTGCTTTTATTCCACGAACTAAAATTTGAACCACCATGGTTTTAACAAACCATCCATCTAGCAAAGGATTCATAATACACAGTTAAATAGCTCTTCTATTTTGGACATTTCTAGGTTTTGAAAAATGAAATTATTTACTTTTTTTCAAAAATTATGTATACATGTGTAGAATCTGCTTAAAAATTAGCTAAACAACAGCTATATGGCTATCCCTAGATACATCTCATATTAACTAGTTTCACTTTTTTATTCTCTCACATTTGACTTAATTATCATGAGATTGTTTATATTTAGAATCCCAAACTCATTATTACTCTGTTACTGATATAGCACATCTTAACTACTTCACTTTCTACCCTCTGTTCCTTCTATTGTGTCAGAGGCAGAATGATTCTTAGAATCAGCCCATATAACTTTTGGTCACACCACGCTGCTTTTGTTTTATCATGATACACAATCTAGTAGAAAGACTTCTACCAATCACATGCATCATTTTGGTTGGCCTTAGAGAAGTTGTTTTCAATATTATATCTATGTGCTTAGTATTTTTACAATTAACTTATGATATATTTGAGAGTAAGGGAGGAAAGCAATTTGCAGAGGGAATACAACTTTAAGTTTAATGCAAACTAATGTACAATCAATCAGTAGTATTAAGAGAGAGAGAGAGAGAGAAAATTGCAACTGTTTTGAAATTACACTAGTCTAGTTCATTTTACTGCTCCTACTATAAATGTCTGGGTTTACACATTATTATAAACAGGAATCTAAATCATTGCAACCAGTTTAATGGTGTAAACAAAACATTAATAGGACCAACAAAATTAGGTACAATAATGCATTTTCAAACAAGGGTATTTATCCTGCCATGTTCTAAAACCCAAACACATAACTAACCTGATAGTATTATTCTCAAAGTGTACATTCTACCAAAGACTAATTATTTTTCTATAAAAATTCTGTTACAGGATAACTTTTAAAAGGTCACTTCTATTGTAAAGCTAATTAAAATTATACATAAAAATTGGTGGTAGTTAAAAATGTGAGTCCTTATTCATTTCAGAAATTTGATATTTAGTACAGTTTCAGGTGCATGTGAAAGTCACTCAATCATGTATGACTTTGTGTGACCCCATGGACAATACAATCCATGGAATTCTCCAGGCTAGAATACTGGAGTGGGTAGCATTTCCCTTCTCCAGAGGATCTTCCCAAACCAGGGATCAAACCCAGGTTTCCTGTATTGCAGGTGGATTCTTTTCCAGCTGAGCCACAAGGGAAGCCCTCAGGTGCATAATAGGTGCTTAATAAATATACACTGGAATGAATGAAGGAATTTAAATTTTAACCAATAATGTGCACATTAAATAAAATAGTGAGAGAGAAAGACCTATGTTATAGTTTGCAAGTATCTACACAAACTAAGTGTTCCATAAAGGCTTGTGATCTAAACTGAAGATGCTATTATGGAGGAGCTGAAGAGAGAAATCATAAAGTGCTGATAAACTTTATTGATAACACGGGGTAGGCTCCTAATGAGCTTGACTTTCCATTAGTCACACCATTGTGTAACCCCTCCTTTGTGAGAACTGGACTTATTGATTCACTTCTGATGAATAGAGAAGGCATAAAGAGATGTTACTTCTAAGATTAGGTGACAAAAGACCATGTTTTTTCATCTCACTCCCACATCCTCTGGCTCTTCTCATTTGGATAAAGTTAGCTATCATGTTTTGAGCTGCTTTATGAAAAGACTCAGGTGACAATGAGCTGAGGGTGATCTACAGCAACAGCCAGTAAAGCCCTAAGGCCCTCAGTCCAACAACACACAGAAGTGAATCTTAACAACAACCATGGACATGATCTTGGAAGCATTTCCTCTCCCAGTAGAACCTTGGCATGACTACAAGCACAGCCAACACCTCAGCTGCAGCCCATGGGTGAACTGGAGTCAGAGGACACTGTAAGTCATGCCCAGATTTCTAACCCATAGAACCTATGAAATAATAACTGTTGTTGTTTTAAGTTGCTGAGGTTTAAGGTAATTTGTTATGTGGTAATCTATTTCAAAAGAAGAATTCCCTCCCAACCCAACCCAGGAAACAATTCTTGTTTTTGCCTATAATACCATTACAACTCTGAGATCAGTAAATAAGCAAACTCACCTAGAGGTTATACATCTAAAAAGAATAATAAAAATGAACATCGTTTTTCACAAATCACTACATTATGAGTTTTATCTAACTTCTTGCAAAGAGGTGTAATAGTAGAGGGAAAAACTCTGGGACATAGAATAGTGTGAGTAGTTATAAAAAATGGAAATAACAGTTGGGAAAGAGATGACACCTTAGCTGATAAAAGCAATAGAGAAGGAAATGTGGTTCAGTGTCCGGCCTAGTGGCAATTTCATCACTCAAGACGCTGCTGAGCTCTTATAGTACACCATGTCATTGTGCAAAGTTCTATGATATGAAAAACAGTAACACTTGCTCTGCTCCCAAGAACACTGTAGGATAATGAGCGAAACAGACAGAGACACCCATACACTTCTCACTGTGATGCAAAGTGATGAGTGTTATGGAAGACTTTTGTATGGTGCATTAACAGAAAAAAAGCATTGATTTCTCAGTGGGTGTGTTCATTGTGTCTGCTGGGAAGCACATGGTGACACAGAGTTACGTGCTTTACTGGGGGTTAACACTCATGGAAAGATGGCAGATGGAAAAGTAGGAATGACAAGGGGAGCCTCTGACCAAGACTTAGAGCTAATGATGTCTAGTTCCACAAGGAGCTCCTGGGTACAGATTGCCCTTTCAAGGAATCCTCCTTCAGATAAAATGAGAGTTCCTAGTAATAACTGCTGTAATAGTCACTGGCTGGGGCTACCCAGGTCCTGGAGCATGACAATATGGTTCAAAAGTTGAGATGGATTCTAAAGGGGGTGACAGCTGGAGGCTTCAGTCAATTGAGCACTGTGTGGCTGAGTGCAGTTGTCTCTTTCAAGGAGACCTGGTCCTTCATGGTGGAGAATCAAGGAAGGCTCTCTAAAGCACAGTGTACTTGAACTGTGCTTGGAAGGATGGAGGCAAGGGACAACTGAGACAACCGAGCAGGGTAACTGCATGATCAGAGACACAGAGCCTTGAGGCAATACTCAGGCTCAGAAAGGCTGGAGGGAAGAATGCCTGTGGAGAAATAACTATATTTGACTGCACAGGTGGGCTGGATAAGAAAGCCCATGTGCCACAGAGTTAAAACTTCACCTTAAAAGCAATAAAGGGTTAACAGTTTTGATCAGGGAATTACAATAATTAGATTGACATTTGTATAAACTGTTGTTTAAACCAATATGAGAAAAATAGCCTAAGCATTGCAGGTTGCTGAACTCATGAACTGCTTTATAAACCATAATACATCTGCTCCATGATAACATGTCTGATGAACAGTAATTATCATATTGTCTTGATCTGCACTGGAAGTGATAATCGGATATATTGACTTTTAAAGGTGGATGTTTCTTGGAAGTTCACTTGAAGTTTCTAGGATGATAAGATAATTAGAGATTAAACTAGTTTCTGGTGAGTTCCTCTGATTTGCCTGATATCTAAGAATCTAACCAAAAAAAAGGGTTGAACTTTGTGTACCACTGGGCTCTGGACCTAAAAAGACTTATTTGACTTACTGTGAGAGATTTAAGAAGAGACAGCAAAGGCAAGACTTCAAGGGCTGTCTGCAGGAGAAAATTACCATGGACGAGGCAGGTGGTGGGCTACATGTATTCAGAAAAGAGCCTGGATATATGAAGGGGATCTGACTTTCTGAGAACACCTGTGTGGCTTGGGAAGGAAAAATCGCTACTAAAAATAAGGAACTGTGTTACCCAAAGTCCCAGACATGCTGAATGTATCCCATTTGTGATAGGCAGCTTTGAAATGACACCCAGTGACACCAGCCTACTGAAACTCCTGCTCTTGTGTAATCCCAAATTGAGCACAGGCTAGATCTGATGGGGCTTCCCAGCAGTAAAGAATCTGCCTGCCAAAGCAGGATATGTAAAAGACATAGGTTCGATCCCTGGGTCAGGAAGATTCCTTGGAGTAGGAAATGGCAACCCACGCCAGTATTCTGGCCTGGAGAATGCCAGTGACAAGGAAGCCTGGCAACTACAGTCAACGAGGTTGCTGAATTGGACACTACTGAGCAACCAAGCACACACGACTGGATCTGACTATTTGCTTCAAATGAATATAAATGGCAATGGGATGTTAAGTCTGAGATTAGACTGTAAAGACTCCCTTTGTCTGTACCTCTCTCTCTTTCTGGCTCTTCTCACATTCCTGCTCTGATGAACCTGGTTATGTTGTGAAGTATCCTGTGATGAGACCCAAGTAATAAAGAACAGGGGACTTCCTCTAGACAACAGCTAGCAAAGGATTGGAATCTGCCAGCATTCATGTGAGTAAGCTTGAAAGTAGATCCTTCTCCAGTGCAGCTTTTGAATGATACCATAGATCCTAATGGGGCATTCCTGGTGGCTCAGATGGTAAAGAAATCTGCCTGCAATGCAGAAGACCTGGGTTCAATCCCTGAGTCGGGACGATCCCCTAGAAAAATGGCTACCCACTCCAGAATTCTTGCCTGGAGAATTCCATGGACAGAGGAGCCTAGTGGGCTACAGTCCCTGCGGTCACAAAGAGTCAAACACAACTGAATGACTCACACACACACACACAGACCCAGGGCAGCTGGGTCATGGCACCTAAATCAGAGAAAGTAAGTAAGCCTGCCTGGATTCTTGACCCACAAAATTAGAGATAATAGTTGTGTGNAGACCCAGGGCAGCTGGGTCATGGCACCTAAATCAGAGAAAGTAAGTAAGCCTGCCTGGATTCTTGACCCACAAAATTGGAGATAATAGTTGTGTGTTATTTTAAGCTACTAAATTTTAGTGGAATTTGTTATTGAGCCATATTACAAAAGCACTGGATCCAGAAAGGAAAAAAAAGTTTTCTTACTAGCTAGAGAGAGGCATAAAGTATTTGAACCTGAAACAGGATTCAGGGGATACAAATAGAATGGGAAAACAAGCTCTAAGGATATCAGAGATCACAAAGGTTAGCACACCTTGTTGGAGAATCTGCACAGAGTATAAGTGGCA
The DNA here is from genome assembly GCA_006410935.1 of Redunca redunca. Lineage (NCBI taxonomy): Eukaryota > Metazoa > Chordata > Mammalia > Artiodactyla > Bovidae > Redunca > Redunca redunca. The sequence goes on along the minus strand of SJYQ01011128.1, from coordinate 1,586 downwards.
TGCTTGACTGGCAGAGTCAGGTACTTAGCTGTGGGAATCTAGAGACAGCCTGTGACACGTGAGCTGCAGGTCTGCAAGATACAAGTAGTGGTCCTGCTTTTATATGAAGCAGGTTTCTCCTTTCTACTCTCCCAACACTCCCCTCCACCCTCCCAAACACGTATCTTAAGAAGGGATATGTCTGAAATCCTGCCATTAGAAAGATGTGATGTATTGATCAATTGCAAAATACTCTCACCTTTAAAGGTTCTCTATTTCTTTGCATCTCCATCACGACCAAGCTAGTCCAATGTTCCACTCTCTCCTGTTTGAACTGTTACAAAAGCCGTACAGTTAGACTCATTTTTTATCCTGCTTTAATCCATTTAACATGAAATGCTGCATGCAATAGGGACATTTTCAATATACAAAAAGGATTGGGTATTTTATAAACACTTAAATGGCTTTCCATTACATATATTGTGTATAGATATACAGATACATATTCAGTGGCCAAAAACAAGCCCATGCACTTGACCATTGCTTGTCTTACTAGCTTCATCTTATATAAACTTTATCATCATCTGCTTCTTTCCCAGATATTTTAAATTTCACACTGATCACTCACCAAGCTCTAACATTTTTACTTCACAAGTATTTCTGAATACACTTCCTCTCCATCACAAATAGGTCAGTCTCTAGGTTAAGCGCAGGCGACAGCGGTGCCCAGCGCGCTTAAGCGTGGCCAAGAGCTACCCCACGTCCGAGGTCAGGGGCAGCGGCCTAGAGTGCCAGGCTGCGACAAGGCAGGAAAGGCTTAGAGGAGCTACCCCGCATCTGGGGCCAGGGGCGACGGCCGAGAGGAGCTACCCCGCGTCTGAGGGCAGGGGCAGTGGCCGGGAGGAGCCACCCTGGTCTAAGGCCAGGAGCGGTGGCCAGGAGAAGCCATCCTGCATCCAAGGCTAGGGGCGGCACCCGAGGCCAGGGGCAGCAGCTGGGAGGAGCAACCCCACGCCCAAGGAGTGGTGGCTGTGAGAGCACAGGAGGGCCTAGAGGAGCCATCCCATATTGAGGGTCAGGAAGGGCGGTGGGAGGAGATACCCCTCATCCAAGGTAAGGAGCAGTGGCTGTGCTTTGCTGAACCAGCTGTGAAGAGATACCCCACACCCAAGGTAAGAGAATCCCAAGTAACATGGTAGGTGTTGCAAGAGGGCATCAGAGGGCAGACACATTGAAACCATACTGACAGAACACTAGTCAATCTAATCACACTAGGACCACAGCCTTGTCTAACTCAATGAAACTAAGTCATGCCTGTGGGGCAACCCAGGGTGGGCGGATCATAGTGAAGAGGTCTGACACAATGTGGTCCACTGGAGAAGGGAATGGCAAACCACTTCAGTATTCTTGCCTTGAGAAACCCATGAACAGTATGAAAAGGCAAAATGATAGGATACTGAAAGAGGTACTCCTCAGGCCAATAGGTGCCCAATATGCTGCTGGAGGTGAGTGGAGAAATAACTCCAGAAAGAAAGAAGGGATGGACCAAAGCAAAACAATACCCAGCTGTGGATGTGACTGGTGATATAAGCAAGGTCCGATGCTGT
>SJYQ01011111.1:35730-51060 GCA_006410935.1 Redunca redunca | reverse complement strand
AATATCTAACTGTTTCAATGATGGAGACTTCAGGTACAGATAATTGTGACCTTTTGACATTTTGCTTGTTTGTTTTTCACTTTTCTTTCTTCGTACTTCACTGAATAAGCAACACTCTGAGAATAGGGAGATAGAGCTAAAATGAAACACTACATTGTGGTTTATATTAACACGTGCTTCTTTTAGCAATAACTTTTCAAAAGAATTTTATTACATGTTATCAGGAGATATTTGCAGTCAGTGCTATTTATATCCAAGGGCTCTACTTCCCTGGATTCAAACAACTGTAGATCTAAAGTATTGTGAAATAATAATTTCCAGAATTGAAAAAGTAAACCAAATTTGCAGCACATCAACAACAATTTTAAAAGTATTTAAATTGTATTTACAACCTTTTAGACAAAATTCACATTGTATTAGGTTTTATAAGTAATTTATAGATGGGCTCAAGTATGTGAGAAGAGGTCTGTTGCTTATATTGTAAATATCTCTCCATTTTGTGTAAAGAACTTGAGCATCTTTCATTTTGGTATGGGGGCGGGGGTTCTGGAACTAAATGCCCCTCCCCCCACCTAGGGAAGACTTTATTTTATAGTACTTATGAAAAATTCAGATACTAGAATGGCCAAGTGGTTAAGACATTTGACATAAGTTCCAATGGATTTATATCCTCGTGAGTTCGAACCGCACTTCCAGTCCTAGAGGATCTGCTTGGGCTTCCAGTACTAGTGGATCTGCTGGTGATTCAGATGATAAAGAATCTGCCTGCAATTCAGGAGACCCAGGTTTGATCACTGGGTTAGGAAGATCTCCTGAAGGGACTGGCTCAACACTCCAGGATTCTTGCCTGGAGAATTCCATGGAAAAAGGAGTCTGGCAGGCTGTAATCCATGGAGTTGCAAAGAGGTGGACACGACTGAGTGATATCACAATAATAATAATAATCCCATTTCCTGGTAATCTGGGAATATATGTTAAAGTTAAATAATTTTCACATCTGCTTTTAACATTTAAATTCAATACTATCTTCTGATGTAAATGTATTTGCTCCCACTTTACCAATTTTAAGCTTCACGCTTGCTGTAGAAAATCTAAGATTAGCCTCATATGTGCATTTTTTACTATAATAATTTTGGGATTAAAACCTCCTATATTCATTTGTTTTTGTGAATTTTAAGATAACATAATATGAAAGTGAGATGTCATGAATTTAACAGAAAATAAACTGTAAGTTAAACCCTGTAAACTGGCACTATTTTTACCATTAAAATTTAATCAACAGCAATTAATTTATTTTTACAGAGTAATGCATCCATTTGGACTCAACTTTTCATCACTGGACTCTTCCCTCACTGAAAAGGATTTCTAAGAAACAGACATGAGGAAGTAATTGGTGGGCTCTATTTTTGCCATATATTGCTTTTAGAACTTAAAGATAAAAGCTGAGATGTCAGGGTCAGATTTAGATTTATTTAGGATTCAGATAAAAAACGGACTATACTGACGGGCTTTATAGATGATTTTGAGGTGCAAATATTTCTATTTTTACTATTTCTAGCAATCTATTTTTTTACAATGATAAGAAATTTAGGGTTGGTTTTCTTGGTCATTATGGATTCCCAGCTCCACAACCCCATGTACTATTTTCTGACAGCATTATCATTCTTGGGTGCCTGCTATTCTTCAGTTATCACCCCCAAAATCACACCCCAAAAATCACACCCCAAAGAATAAAACGATTTCTTTTCTTGGATGTGGCACACAGATGTTTCTCTTTCTTACTTAAGGGACCACAGAATGCTTCATCTTGGCCACAATGGCCTATGAACACTATGTAGCCATCTACAATCCTCTCCTGTATTTAGTTACAATGTCACCCAGATTCTGTGTGCCACTTATAATTTCCTGCTATATTGTTGGTATCTTGCATGCTACTTTACACACAGTGGCTGCTTTTACCCTATCCTTCTATGCATCCAATGACACCAAACATGTCTTCTGTGAGATCCCTCCTCTCCTTGCTATTTCTTGCTCTAATAAGTTAATGAACCAGCCTTTGGTTTTCTATTTTTCAGGCTTTATTGAGATATCCACCATATTGATTGTTCTGAGCTCCTATGATTTCATCCTATTGACCATTCTGAGGATGCATTCTGCTGAAGGAAGAAGTCTTTTCAACATGTGGTTCTCACCTAACAGGAGTGTCAATTTTTCATGGTACAGTCCTCTTCATATACATGACACCCAGTTCCAGCTATTCCTTAGGTTATGCCATCCCATCATCTATAGTTTGAGGAACAAAGATGTCAAAGAGGTGATGAAGAAAGTATTGGAGAAAAACTGGTTTATCAGCAAAGTGTATTTTTCACATTAAATATTAAATTGAAAAAAAGTTTAAGGCTGATGTTTACTGTTTTCAAGTCAAAAAGTTGAAAAATAAAATATTTTCTTTTACTTTATTAGTGCATATATATTATTTTTAGATATTTAAAATAAAGGTTATAGTTAACCCACTACATATCCAGGTTTTGCACATGCAGTAAACTGTGACATCTATATGCATCTATATCCACATAACATGGGTATATAAAATATATTTTATTATCAGCTTCCCTCATAGCTCAGTCAGAATCTGCCTGCAATGCAGGAGACCCAGGTTCAATTCCTGGGAAGTTCCCCTGGAGAAGGAAATGACAATCCACTCCAGTATTCTTGCCTGGAAAATCTTATTGATAGATGAGCTTGGCAGGCTATAGTCCGTGGGGTCACAAGAATTGGACAGGACTTAGAGACTAAACCACCACCACCATATGGAGACTTTATATATATACATATACATTTATGTACTACAGATAAATACACACATATGTTATATACATATAAACACACACACACATATTGATACTGCTTGCATTAGTTTGTTAGAGCTGATATAACAAAGTACCATAGACTGGTTGCTGAAAAAATAGAAATTTCTTTGTCTGACTTACATTAATCAGTATGACAATCTCTAAGTCTATCTATGCTGCTGAAAATAGCATTATCCCTTTCTTTTTTTATGGCTGAGTAATGTACCATTGTAGGCATTTACATCTTCTTTATTCATTCCTCTTTTGGTGGGCATTGAGGTTGCTTCCATGTCCTGGCTTTTGTAAGTATTGCTGCAATGAACATTGAGGAGCATGTATCATTTCAGATTATGGCTTTCTCTATGTACATGCTGTACTGGCATTGCTGAATCATATGGTAATTCTATTTTTATTTTTTAAGGAGCCTCCATACTGCACTCTATAGTAGCTGCACCAACTTACATTCCCACCAACAGTGTAGCAGTGTTCCCTTTTCCACACTCTCTCTTGCATTTATTATTTGTAAATATGATATTGCTTAAAAGTGAATCTACAAAAAGGGCCCAAATGAACTTATCTACAAAACAGAGTTACAGATATAGAAAACAAAATTATGGTTACCAGGGAGTAGGGGGAGGTTGGGATTGACATCTATATCCTACTACATAAAATATATAATTAATAAGCACAGGTAACTCTACTCAATACTCTGTAATGGCCTATATATGAAAATAAGATAAAAAAAAGTGTGTATAAGTATAATAGATTCATTTTGCTGTATAGCTGAAACTAACAACATTGAAAATCAACTACACTCCAATAAATAGTTTTCAAAAAGTCATTTATTTTCTTACTATTCTAGAGCTTAGACGTCTAATAAATGTAGTGGAAAGCTTGATTTTTTTTTTCCTGATCCCTGTCTTCTTCATTTGTAGATGGCAGCCTTTACCCTCTGTCTTCAGTTCAGTTCAGTTCACTTCAGTTCAGTCGCTCAGTTGTGTGCGACTCTGTGAACCCATGAATCGCAGCACGCCAGGCCTCCCTGTCCATCACCAACTCCGGAGTTCACTCAGATTCATGTCCCAAGTCAGAGATGCCACCCAGCCATCTCATCCTCTGTCGTCTCCTTATCCTCCTGCCCCCAATCCCTCCCACCAACAGCGTCTTTTCCACTGAGTCAACTCTTCACATGAAGTGGCCAAAGTACTGGATTTCAGCTTCAGCATCATTCCTTCCAAAGAACTCCCAGGGCTGATCTCCTTCAGAATGGACTGGTTGGATCTGCTTGCAGTCCAAGGGACTCTCAAGAGTCTTCTCCAAAACCACAGTTCAAAGACATCAATTCTTCGGTGCTCAGCCTTCTTCACAGTCCAACTCTCACATCCATACATGACCAGTGGAAAAACCATACCCTTGACTAGATGGACCTTAGTCGGCAAAGTAATGTCCCTGCTTTTGAATATGCTATCTAAGTTGGTCATAACTTTTCTAAGGAGTAAGCGTCTTCTAATTTCATGGCTGCAGTCACCATCTGCAGTGATTTTGGAGCCTGAAAAACTAAAGTCTGACACTGTTTCCACTGTTTCCCCATCTATTTCCCATGAAGTGATGGGATTGGAGGCCATGATCTCAGTTTTCTGAATGTAGAGCTTTAAGCTAACATTTTCACTTTCCACTTTCACTTTCATCAAGAGGCTTTTTAGTTCCTCTTCACTTTTTGCCATAAGGGTGGTGTCATCTGCATGTCTGAGGTTATTGATATTTCTCCTGGCAATGGCAAACTTGATTCCAGCTTGTTTCTTCCAGTCCAGCGTTTCTCATGATGTACTCTGCTATAACATAAATAAGAAGGGTGATAATATACAACCTTGACGTACTCCTTTTCCTAATTGGAACCAGTCTTTTGTTCCATGTCCAGTTCTAACAGTTGCTTCCTGACCTGCATACAGATTTATCAAGAGGCAAGTCTGGTGGTCTGGTATTCCGTTCTCTCTCAGAATTTTCAACAGTTTATTGTGATTCACACATGCAAATGCTTTGGCATAGTCAATATAGCAGAAATAGATGAATTTCTGGAGCTCTCTTGCTTTTTCCATGATCCAGTGGATGTTGGCAATTTGATCTCTGGTTCTTCTGCCTTTTCTAAAACCAGCTTGAACACGGTTCACACATTGCTGAAGCCTGCCTTGGAGAATTTTGAGCATTACTTTACTAGCGTGTGAAATGAATGCAATTGTGCGGTAGTTTGAGCATTCTTTGGCATTGCCTTTCTTTGGGATTGGAATGAAAACTGACCTTGTCCAGTCCGGTGGCCACTGCTGAGTTTTCCAAATTTTCTGGCATATTGATTGCAACACTTTCACAGAATCATCTTTCAAGATTTGAAATAGCTTAACTGGAATTCCATCACCTCCACTAGTTTTGTTCGTAGTAATGCTTTCTAAGGCTCAGTTGACTTCACATTCCAGTACATCTGGCTCTAGACGAGGAGTCACATCATCGTGATTATCCGGGTCGTGAAGATCTTTTTTGTACAGTTCTTCCATGTATTCTTGCCACCTCTTCTTAATATTTTCTCCTTCCGTTAGGTCCATACCATTTCTGTCCTTTATCAAGCCCATCTTTGCATGAAATGTTCCCTTGGTATCTCTAATTTTCTTGAAGAGATCTCTAGTCTTTCTCATTCTGTTCTTTTCCTCTATTTCTTTGCATTGATCGGTGACGAAGGCTTTCTTATCTCTTCTTGCTATTCTTTGGAACTCTGCATTCAGATGCTTATATCTTTCCTTTTCTCCTTTGCTTTTTGCTTCTCTTCTTTTCACAGCTATTTGTAAGGCCTCCCCAGAGAGCCATTTTGCTTTGTTGAATTTCTTTTCCATGGTGATGGTCTTGATCCCTGTCTCTTGTACAATGTCATGAACCTCATTACATAGTTCATCAGGCACTCTTTCTATCAGACCTAGGCCCTTAAATCTATTTCTCACTTCCACTGTATAATAGGCCATCTTTTTTCTCTGAATTTCAGTGTGGAGCAGGGAATGGCAAACCACTTCAGTATTCTTGCCTTGAGAACCCCCATGAACAGTATGAAAATGCAAAATGATGGGATACTGAAAGAGGAACTCCCCAGGTCAGTAGGTGCCCAATGTGCTACTGGAGATAAGTAGAGAAATAACTCCAGAAAGAATGAAGGGATGGAACCAAAGCAAAAACAATACCCAGTTGTGGATGTGACTGGTGATAGAATAAGGTCTGATGCAGTAAAGAGCAATATTGCAAAGGAACCTGGAATGTTAGGTCCATGAATCAAGGCAAATTGGGAGTGTTCAAACAGGAGATAGCAAGGGTGAATGTCAACATTCTAGGAATCAGCGAACTAAAATGGACTGGAAAGGGTGAATTTAACTCAGATGACCATTATATCTACTACTGCAGGCAGGAATCCCTCAGAAGAAATGGAGTAGCCATCATGGTCTACAGAAGAGTCTGAAATGCAGTACTTGGATGCAATCTCAAAAATGACAGAATGATCTCTGTTCGTTTCCGAGGCAAACCATTCAATATCACAGTGATACAAGTCTATGCCTCAACCGGTAATGCTGAAGAAGGTGAAGTTGAGCGGTTCTATGAAGACCTACAAGACCTTTTAGAACTAACACCCCCAAACGATGTCTTTTTCATTATAGGGGACTGGAATGCAAAAGTAGGAAGTCAAGAAACACCTAATGTAACAGGCAAATTTGGCCTAGGAATGTGGAATGAAGCAGGGCAAAGGCTAATAGAATTTTGCCAAGAGAGTGCACTGGTCATAGCAAACACCCTCTTCCAACAATACAAGAGAAGATTCTACACATGAACATCACCAGATGTTCAAAACCAATATCAGATTGATTATATTATTTGCATCCAAAGATGGAGAAGCTCTATACAGTCAGCAAAATCAAGACTGGGAACAGGCTGTGGCTCAGATCATGAGCTCCTTATTGGAAAATTCAGACTTAAATGAAGAAAGTAGGGAAAACCACTAGACCATTCAGGTATGACCTAAATCATATCCCTTATGATTATACAATGAGAGTGAGAAATAGATTTAAGGGACTAATCTTATAAATAGGGTGCCTGATGAACTATGGACAAAGGTTTGTGACGTTGTATAGGACACAGGGATCAAGACCGTCCCCATGGAAAAGAAATGCAAAAAGGCAAAATGGCTGTCTGGGGAGGCCTTACAAATAGCTGTGAAATGAAGAGAAGCAAAAAGCAAAGGAGAAAAGGAAAGATATAAGCATCTGGATGCAGAGTTCTAAAGAATAGCAAGAAGAGATATGAAAGACTTCATCAGTGATCAATGCAAAGAAATAGAGGAAAACAACAGAATGGGAAAGACTAGAAATCTCTTCATATAAATCAGAGATACCAAGGGAACATTTCACGCAAAGATGGGCTCAATAGAGGACACAAATCATATGGACTTAACAGAAGCAGAAGATATTAAGAAGAGGTGGAAAGAATACACAGAAGAACTGTACAAAAAAGATTTACATGACCAAGATAATCATGATGGTGTGATCAGTCATCTAGTGCCAGACATCCTGGAATGTGAAGTCAATTGAGCCTTAGAAAGCATCACTATGAACAAAACTAGTGGAGGTGATGGATTTCCAGTTGAGCTATTTAAAATCCTGAAAGATGATGCTGTGAAAGCATTGCACTTAATATGGCAGCAAATTTGGAAAACTCAGCAGTGGCCACAGGATTGGACAAAGTCAGTTTTCATTCCAATCCCAAAGAAAGGCAATGCCAAAGAATGCTCATACTACTGCAGAATTGCATTCATCTCACACGCTAGTAAAGTAATGCTCAAAATTCTCCAAGCCAGGCGTCAGCAGTACGTGAACCGTGAACTTCCAGATTTTCAAGCTGATTTTAGAATAGGCAGAGGAACCAGAGATCAAATTGCCTACATCCACTGTATCATAGAAAAAGCAAGAGGGTTCCAGAAAAACAGCTATTTCTGTTTAATGACTATGCCAACACCTTTGACAGTGTGGATCACAATAAACTGTTGAAAATGCTGAGAGAGATGGAAATACGGACAACCTCACCTGCCTCTTGAGAAACCTGTATGCAGGACAGTAAGCAGCAGTTAGAACTGAACATGGAATGAAAGACTGGTTCTAAATAGGAAAAGGAGTACGTCAATGCAGTATATTGTCGCCCTGTTTATTTAACTTATATGCAGAGTAGATCATAAACGCTGGGCTGGAAGAAGCTGAAGCTGAAATCAAGATTGCCAGGAGAAATATCAATAACCTCAGATATGCAGATGACCCAACCCTTATGGTAGAATGTGAAGAGGAACTATAAATCCTCTTGATGAAAGTGAAAGAGGAGAGTGAAAAAGTTGGCTTAAAGCTCAACATTCAGAAAACGAAGATCATAGCATCTTGTCCCATCTCTTCATGGGAAATATATGGGGAAACAGTGGAAACAATGTCAGACTTTACCTTTTTGGGCTCAATGATCACTACGGATGGTGACTGCAGCCATGAAATTAAAAGACGCTTACTCCTTAGAAGAAAAGTTATGACCAACTTAGATAGCATATTAAAAAGCAGAGACGTTACCTTGCCAACAAATGTCCGTTTAGTCACGGCTATGGTTTTTCCAGTGGTCATATATGGATGCGAGAGTTGGACTGTGACGAAAGCTGAGCACCGAAGAATTGATGCTTTTGAACTGTGGTGTTGGCGAAGACTCTTGAGAGTCCCTTGGACTGCAAGGTTACCCAACCAGTCCTTTCTAAAGGAAATCACCCCTGGGATTTCTTTGGAAATGATGCTAAAGCTGAAACTCCAGTACTTTGGCCACTTCATGCGAAGACTTGACTCATTGGAAAAGACTCTGATGCTGAGAGGGATTAGGGGCAGGAGGAAAAGGGGACCGCAGAGGATGAGATGGCTGGATGACATCATTGACTCGATGGACGTGAGTCTGAGTGAGCTCCTGGAGTTGGTGATTGACAGGTAGGCCTGGTATGCTGCCATTCATGTGGTCACAAAGAGTTGGACACAACTGAGCGACTGAACTGGACTGAACTGAATGTCTTCTTGCTTGCTTAATCTATGAATTGTGCCCAATACTTTGTGACCACATGTACTGTAACCCAACAACCTCTTTGCCCATGGGATTCTGAGGCAAGAATACTGGAGTGGGTTGCCATCCCCTTCTCCATAATCTCTTCTTACATGGTCAGCAATTAGATAAGATCTGCCCTAAAGGCTTCATTTTCACTTAATTGCCTCCTCAAAGACTCAAGACACTCTTTAGTTCTTCTTTACTTTCTGCCATAAGAATGGTGTCATCTGCATATCTGAGGTTTCTCCCGGCAATCTTGATTCCAGCTTGTGCTTCTTCCAGCCCAGTTTTTATCATGATGTACTCTGTATAGAAGTTAAACAAGCAGAGTGACAATATACAGCCTTGACGTACTCCTTTTCCTATTTGGAACCATTCTTTTGTTCCATGTCCAATTCTAACTGTTGCTTCTTGACTTGCATGCAGGTTTTTCAAGAGACAGGTCGGGTGGTCTGGTATTCCCAACACNTTTCTTTTCTTTTTTTTTTTTTTTGCCCAAACAGTCAAATGTTTTGGTATAGTCAATAAAGCAGAAATAGATATTGTTCTGGAACTCTCTTGCTTTTTCGATGATCCAGCAGATATTGGCAATTTTATCTCTAATTGCTCTGCATTCTCTAAAACCAGCTTGAACATCTGGAATTTCATGGTTCAAGTATTGCTGAAGCTTGGCTTGGAGAATTTGAAGCATTACTTTATTAGCATGTGAGATGAGTGATGATTCCTAAAGCCCTCTTCACTTCACATTCCAGGATGTCTGGCTCTAGGTGAGTGATCACACCTTTGTGATTATCTTGGTTGTGAGGATCTTTTTTGTACAGTTCTTCTGTGTATTCTTGCCACCTCTTCTTAATATTTTCTGCTTCTGTAGGACCCTACCATTTCTATCCCCTATTCAGCCCATCATCCAAGTTTATATCCTTACCAGTAATGCTGAAAAAGCTGAAGTTGAATGGTTCTATGAAGACCTACAAGACCTATTAGAACAAACACCCAAAAAAGGTGTCCTTTTCATTATAGGGGACTGGAATGCAAAAGTAGGAAGTCAAGAAATACCTGGACTAACAGGCAAATTTGGCTTTGGAGTACAGAATGAGGTAGGTAAATGTTTCATAGACTTTTGCCAACAGAACACGCTGATCATAGGAAACACCCTCTTCCAACAAAACAAGAGAAGACTCTACACATGCATATCGCCAAGTGGTCAACACCAAAATCAGATTGATTATATTCTTTGCAGCCAAATGAAAAGCTCTATATAGTCAGCAAAAAAAGACCAGGAGCTGAGTGTAGCTCAGAACGTGAACTCCTTATCACCAAATTCAGACTTAAATTGAAGAAGTAAGGAAAACCAAAGACCATTCAGGTATGACTTAAATCAAGTCCCTACGATTATACAGTGGAATTGTGAAATAGATTTAAGGGACTAGATCTGATAGACAGAGTGCCTGATGAACTATGGACAGAGGTTTGTGACATTATACAGGAGACAGGAATCAAGACCATCCCCAAGAAAAAAGAATGCAAAAAAAAGCAAAATAGCTATCTGAGGAGGCCTTTCAAATAGCTGTGAAAAGAAGAGAAGCAAAAAGCAAAGGAGAAAAGGAAAGATATAAGCATCTGAATGCAGAGTTCCAAAGAATAGCAAGGAGATATAAGACACCTTCCTCAATGATCAGTGCAAAGAAATAGAGGAACATAACAGAATGGGAAAGACTAGGGATCTCTTCAAGAGAAGTAGAGATACCAAAGGAACATTTCATGCAAAGATGGGCTTAATAAAGGACAGAAACGGTATGGACCTAACAGAAGGAGAAGATATTAAGAAGAGGTGGCAAGAATACACAGAACAACTGTACAAAGAAAGATCTTCACGACCATGATAATCACGATGTTGTGATCACTCACAGTCACCAAGAGCTAGATATCCTGGAATGTGAAGTCAAGTGGGCCTTAGGAAGCATCACCAGAAGCAAAGCTCCTGGAGGTGATGGAATTCCAGGTAAGCTATATCAAATCCTAAAGATGGTGCTGGGAAAGAGCTGCACTCAATATGCCAGCAAATTTGGAAACCTCAGTAGTGGCCACAAGACTGGAAATGGTGTTTTAATTCCAATCCTTAAGACAGGCAATACCAAAGAATGTTCAAACTACTGCAAACTGCACCCATCTCTTGCTAAAAATTCTACAGTCAAGGCTTCAACGATACATGAACCGTGAACTTCCAGATGCTCACAGAGGATTTAGAAAAGGCAGAGGAACCAGAGATGAAATGGCCAACATCCGCTGTATCATAGAAAAAGCAAGAGAGTTCCAGAAAAGAAAAACAAAAACAAAAACATCTATTTCTGCTTTATTGACTATGCCAAAGCCTTTGACTGTTTGGATCACAACAAATTTTGGAAAATTGTGGAAGAGATTGGAATACTAGACCACCTAACCTACCTCTTGAGAAATCTGTATACAGGTCAGGAAGCAACAGTTATAACTGGACGTGGAACAACAGACTGATTCCAAATATGAAAAGGAATATGTCAGAGTATATATTGTCACCCTGCTTATTTAACTTATATGCAGAGTACATCATGAGAAACGCTGGGCTGGATGAAGCACGAACTGGTATCAAGATTGCTGGGAGAAATATCAATAACCTCAAATATGCAGATGATTCCACCCCTATGGCAGAAATTGAAGAAGAATTAAAAAGCCTCTTGATGAAAGTGAAAGAAGAGAGTGAAAAAGTTGGCTTGAAGCTCAACATTCAGAAAACTAAGGTCATGGCATCCGGTCCCATCACTTCATGTCAAATATATGGGAAAACAGTGGAAACAGTGGCAGATTTTATTGTTTGGGGTTCTCTAATCACTGCAGATGGTGACTGCAGCCATGAAATTAAAAGACACATACTCCTTGGAAGGAAACTTGTGCCCAGCCTACACAGCATATTAAAAAGCAGAGATATTACTTCGCTAATAAAGGGACGTCTCATCAAGGCTGTGGTTTTTCCAGTAGTCATGTATGGATGTGAGAGTTGGCCTATAAAGAAAGCTGAGCGCCAGAGAATTGATGCTTTTGAACTGTGGTGTTGGAGAAAACTCTTGAGAGTCCCTTGCACTGCAAAGAGATCCAACCAGTCCGTCTTAAAGGAAATCAGTCCTGAATATCCATTGGAAGGATTAATGTTGAATCTGAAACTCCAATACTTTGGCCACCTGAAGCAAAGAGCTGACTCATTTGGAAAGACTCTGATGCTGGGAAAGATTGAAGGTAAGAGGAGAAGGGGATGATAGAGAATGAGATGTTGAATGGCATCATTGAACTCAATGGACAAGAGTTTTGGTAAAGTCCAAGAGTTGGTGATGGACAGGGGACCCTTCCATGCTGCAGCCCATGGGGTCGCAAAGAGTCGAACATGACTGAGTGACTGAACTGAACTGGATCGCCCTTTCCCTCTTTCTCTTATTGCTTTTGCCTTCAGAGAGAGAGATGCCAAATATACTGTTGTGACATGTCAAAGTGTGTTTGGCCTCTGTTCTCTTCTAGGATGTTTATGGTTTCTAGTCTTACATTTAGGTCTTTAACCATTTTAAATTCATTTTTGAGGTAGTTTTCTAATCTCACTCTTTTACATATAGCTGCCCAATTTTTCCATCACCGCTTATTGAACAAACTGTCTTTTTTCCACTGTATATTCTTCCGTCCTTTGCCACAGCTTTAAAAAAAAAAAGAAAGAAAGAAAAGAAAAATTGATCCTACATCGGACATAGACTGGCGATTCGTTTCTTGGGAACGCATGTACATTCGTGGTGAATTCATGTCAATGTTTGGCCAAACCAATACAGTATTGTAAAGTAAACTAAAGTTAAAATAAAAATTAAAAAAAAAAAATAAAGGTTATTTCTGAGGTTGGGTGGCAAAAAAAAAAAAAAAAAAAACACGATCCTAGTTTCAGGAGTGTATTTCTGTGCTCCGTATTCTGTAGAGTTGTTCCCAGTTCCCAGATAAACTTTGAAGCCTAAATCATCATATGTTCACAAGGGGTATCCAAACTCTTACTGTGATAAATGAAATTCTTTTAAGTAACATTTGCACAAGTAATACCAGATATGCACAAACTTCTTTTTAAAAACATATGTATTTATTTATTTTGGCTCTGCTGGGTCTTCACTGCTGTGCACATAACTTTCTCTAGCCACAAAGAGCAAGGCTACCCTCTAGTAACCATGCATGGACTTCTCATTTTGGTAGCTTCTCTCTTGCAGAACACAGACTCTCCACTCCTGGGCTTCAGCAGTTGTGATGCTCAGGCTTAGTTGCCCTGTGGTATGTGGAATCTTCCTGCCCCAAGGTCCAAGTCTGTGTCCCAAACTTTGACAGGCAGATTCTGAACCGCTGGACCACCAGAGAAGCCCCCCCCAATCTCCTTTTGAATACACACTCAAACCTAAGAATACAGTCATCATTTTCTTAAATCTTTTAACATGTTTATATATTACCCTAGATATATGACTGTACCAAAATATAATAATGTTTTCATGATAGTGAGGTAACATTATGTATAACTAGAAAATATAAGATGAAGTTTGACTCAATCCTCTTTCACCCAAATCTGGATTGTCATTATATACATAATTAATCATCTTCTGTTTTCTAAAAAACTTGAGTAGCTACTATTTTATTTAAGACATGTAAATGCATAATATTTGACCCTGATGGAACAGTAGGATCTGTAGGTATACTTCTGAACAAATGATAAAAGCTTGTGAGATTGATGGCAATCTTAAAACTGGTAAATTAAATTTTCACTAAAATTTAAAGACTGACTTTAATAGAAGATTATTTCATATTATCTAGATCATTAACATCTTAAACATATCTTTAAAAACCATCAGTAGGCAGGATTTTGTGATTATTGCCTTAAGAGTCATTTCAAAATTTCCCCAGAATCAAGTGGCTTTTTATTCTATCTACATTTTTCTCCACCAGATGGTTGAATCTTTCTGTGGTTTACAAGATCTTCAGATTCCGTGTAACCATCATTTCTCAGCAGTGTCCTAAACAGCAGACCAATATCCAAAATTAGGCATCTGAGCTCATAATACAAGGCCTTATGCACAAACTGATCCTTTTTTTTTTTCTTTAAATTAAGTAGCAGAGATAGGGCTGTCTTCTGGAATGCAAACTTACTACATTCCTGCAGCTTTTCCATGTCTCCATAGAATAAAGAGGAGATTGTTGTTCAGTCACTGAGTTAACTCTGACTAATTGTGACCCCATGGACTGTAACCTGCCAGGCTCTCTGTCCACTGAATTTTCTGGGCAAGAATACTGGAGTGGGTTGTCATTTATGACCCCAAGGGATCATCCCGACCCAAGGACTGAACTCACATCTCCTGCTTGGCAGTCAGATTCTTTTCTGTTGAGCCATCTGGGGAACCCATTTTTTAAAATATTTATGTAGGCTTAAAATCTAGCTGGAAAGCTTTCCTTGACAGTAACTGATGTCCTGGCTATTTATTTTATAATGTATTCATTAGCATTATATACAAATAAATATTTCAAAGGATAAATTTTGAGCTCATTAGAAAAATTTTCCACGAAAAATTGGAACCATGAAATACATATTGGTGTCCAAGAATCACAGAGCTACATTCTGTCTTTCCCATGGATAGTTTTCTTTTCAATGCCATCACTGACTTGCTTTTTGCCATGTATAGTAGATACATCTTATTTTTAACATAATGTCTTTTAAGAATTTTATACATCTCTGGAGACTTCTTTTTGTGTATGTATATATATATTTTTATTTCTTATTATCCTGTAAGAAAATAAAGAAATTACGTAATAATTTGCACCAGAGATAGACTTTTGCATTTCAATAATTATCTTTTGATTAGGTGTAACTTTAATATTCATCAAAGAGACATTGGATATAAGACAAGATTTTTATTACCACATGTCACTTAACTCAAATATGACCAAAAGAAACTCGACAAAAGGATAATTTTAAATGAGATAGCTATTTTTGTTAATTATCAAGTTACCTAATAAAGATAATACTCAAATTTGTCAATTCAGCTTTCCACATATCATGATTTTATTAGATAAAATTATCATATACTCTTTAATTAAACATTTTTAAAGTCTTCAACACCAAAGATGGAATGAAATCCTTACTTGCAAAAATATATTAAATTGTATTAAAAAATGCTTATTAGTAACATCATTATTTTTGGTTACTTGCTTATATTTTTCTTGTTTTTACTCTTCTAATACATATTTTAGAGCACAAATCTTTATAATGATTGGTCAGGCTGGCAGAACAGTTTCTGTTACATAGTAG
>SJYQ01011110.1:41774-56313 GCA_006410935.1 Redunca redunca | reverse complement strand
TTAAAAATTAAAAATCCTCAGAAGAACTAAATTTTAATGATCCCTACAATTTTCTGACATATCTTCCTCTTGTTTTTTTAAATCACAAAAGCAAATCTTTCTAATAACATAAAGAGAAAAAATGGTTAATGAAGTAAAACTGCTTTCTCAGCCTTATTGGTTTGTGAAATGACTTAATTTGCCAGTGTATTCATTTTTCCTTGCAAAGTAATTTTGTTGTATGACTGGAGTTCTCTTTCACATCCTGGGAAAATGCTTACTCATAAAAATCAAAGACAGATTTTCTTTTGGAATAAGAATCTCCAAACTTACCAGCACAAATTGGCAGAGCCGGAAACATTTCTATAAAGGTTTGGAGAAACAAAACTTAATTAAAACTACTCAAATTAGACAAACAACATTCTCTCAGCCAAAATTTTAAAATACATTTTTGAGTTTTTAATAGGACAAAGTACTTGATTTTTTAAAACAAATCATTAATTTGATTTGAAAGAGAATTTTTCACAATGGACACAATAGCTATTATGAATATATATACACACACATGTGTGTTGTGTGTGTGTGTGTATTCACTTTCATCCATTCAAGTAAAGAGTTTCTGTTTAATCCCACTTGTTTAATCAAGAACTGAGGATAAATAGCAATTTGTCTTTAACTGCATTTCTTTAGATTGAAAATAAAATGGAATCTATTCTACAACATGGGTGACTTGGTGAGCTTGATTTATCTAGTAAAAGATGTTGGGAGCATTCCTTATCATAGGAAAATATGTTATTTATTAGGGTTCATTTTCCATCTTTTTATTTTTTCTCCAGAAATGATTTTGTAAATACACATATTATAGGAGTAAAGTGAGTATGTTAATTCCTACATCCCTCCTCACAACTTGGACTGGCTTTGCAAAGATAAAGGCAGGGGAGTATGTTTCAGGGTGTGTGTGGTGTGTGCGGGGTGTGTGTGTGGTGTGTATGTGTGTGGTGTGTGTGTGTAGTGTGTATGTGTGTGTGTGTGGTGTGTGCAGTGTGTGTGTGTGATGTGTATGCAGTGTGTGTGTGTGGTGTGTGTGAAATGTGTGTATGGTGTCTGTGTGTGTGTGATGTATGTGCAGTGTGTGTATGGTGTCTGTGTATGTGTGTGTCTGTGTGTGGTGTGTGCATGCAAGGTAGATGCCCTTCTTCTCTCACTGTTCTCATACTGAAGGACAGGAAATGCCTCCTCACAGAGCAAAGATCCTATCAGCTTACCAGCCAAATATATTCTGCATTTTCAGACAAGGGGTATATTAGAGGTCTAGAAGTAGACATTCTCTGGGGAGAGTAAAGCGGTTTTGTTAATACAAAGAAAAATATATTTGACTTTAATATTTGCAAGTTTCCATTTATGCAGTGTACTGACTCTCTTTTCAGCTCTGTAACAGAATTTGGGTAACTTGAATGTGAAGTTCTTAATAGTTGGGCTTTTGAGAGACTAAAATGAAATTTGTCCTAATTTTCTAAACTTGTCAATGCCAGTTATTTAAGCAGGATCCAATTCTGTGTCAGAGGTGGTTGGATGGATAACTATTTTAATGGTTACATTTGCTTATGTTATTTTGTAAGACATTTCCAGTATTAATATATTCAGTTCAGTCATTCAGTCGTATCCAACTCTTTGTGACCCCATGGACTGCCGCACGCCAGGCCTCCCTGTCCATCACCAACTCCCGGAGCTTACCCAAACTCATGTCCATTGAGTCGGTGATGCCATCTAACCATCTCATCCTCTGTCATCCCCTTCTCCTCCCATCTTCAATCTTTCCCAGCATCAGGGTCTTTTCCAATGAGTCAGCTCTTCCCATCAGGTGGCCAAAATATTGGAGTTTCAGCTTCATCATCAGTCCTTCCAATGAATATTTAAGACTGATTTCCGTCAGGACTGACCGGTTGGATCTCCTTGCAGTCCAAGGAGATAACATATTATGGTTCTATCAATTTGTAAAAGAGAGAGAAATCAGTTTGGGCCAGAAGCTGGAAAAAGCATCCAATGGGGAACAGGTTCTGAAAGACAAAGATAGGTAGAATTTTCTCGTGTGATGTCAGACGTGAAAGGCAGTTCAGACAGAGAATGAATCTGAACAAAGATGGTCATGGTGATGGTGATCCTGATGTATGAAATGCTCTAAGTCAACAGCCACACCTGTAATTAAGAGGACCCTAAGGGGCCTTCCTGGAACCCTCTATTTTCTGAAGAACCTATTGAATAACAGTATTTGATGCACATTTCCTGTGTTGTTTTACAGTTGTGAAACAGCCTCCCACCACATGGAAGATGTTAACTAATTGTTGACCATGAACACATAGCCCCAGGCCTCCTGGAGCCTAAGCACTGTTAAAGTTCACCCCTGTGACACCATCTCAGCATCCATGAATCAGAATTGTGACCCAACTGATCATATCCCCGACTCCTCATTCCTCACCTGGCTTTTAAAAATGCTTTGCAGAAACCCTCAGGGAAGCTGAGGCTTTTTAGGGCATGAGCCACCTGTCTTCCTTGCATGGCCCTGCAATAAACCTTTCTCTGCTCCAAACTCAGAGGTTTCAGTTTGTTTGGCCTCACTGTGCATTGCGCACACAAACTTACACTAACACTCTGAAGCAAAACTGAGATTAGCAACCTAAATTTCCCCACTTCTAAGTGCTCCTCCCACTTTGTCAGCTGAGTGGCATTCACACAATTTTGGACAAGTTACCTATATTTTATAAAGAAACTATATACATTTACATTTATAAAATATACTACACGTATATACAGAGAGTATGGAAACCATATTAAATGTGAATGAGAGGATTTTCTAAAGAATTGATAACAGCATTGTGGAATCCAGAGTCGCAAAACACATCTCGGAGGACACTCAAGACAGTCGAGTACAGTTTATTATACCAGCGGGTCCAAGCTGAATCAGTTCCCAACAAGGACCCGGATGTTTCTGAGAGGCCTAGTTTTATACTCCCAACTACATGACTGGTTACATGTTCGCAACTTCTTTGTTGTATATGATTGAGTTTTACAACAAGTAGGTGCTAGGAGAACAAACAATTAATTAAGGTTAAAGAGGGTGAACGATGATTGTACATCAAGGGGGGATGTCTCCACAGTTAATCCAACAGGGGCAGCCTGATCTCAACTACAATCTCTGTTTGCAAACTGAAGGCAGGGAATGCTCCAGGAGACCTGGTTTTCACTAGCAATGGTTTCCTCGCTCTTGGGCAGGGTTCAGGCCCAGTTCACATCCTGCCTTTAAGATGGATGACAGGCTTCAAGATGGAGTCTCTCCTGCTTTCGTCACACTGGCCCCAACAGCATAAATAAAACAGAAAATCTGATTTTTATGCTGACATCTTAAAAAGTAAATAAATACCAGAGGATACATCACCAAACTGTGTTATTTATCCAACTGATAAGGGCTAACTCATGTTTATTATTTCAATATAGGGATATAAATTTTGTATGAAACCATCACTGTGCTTCAGATCCTCATTATCTCTGTAAAAATATATGCATAAGGTACTAAATGTAAAGAAACAATTTGCTTGAAGTTTAAATATAAATACCTTAACCAGATTATGATTAACCATATTATTATTTGAGTCAGTAGTAAGTTAACAGTTACCTTTAATTTCCAGAAACAAAGATTTAGACATTCAAACACACACAAATACGCGCCGAGGCTCCCCCCACCCCGCCCCCCCCCTTACTGAAAAGCTACAATTTCACTTCCCAGGCAAGTTTTCTGTTAATGTATTTTTACATCCTTCTAACTGTGATCCAGTTGGGCCCCACTTCTCCTAAAGTAAACCACCTCTTCTAACCAAAATTGAGCAACACATTCATTCAATTTCATGGTGTTTCAACGTGTACCTTTGAGAAATGATGAAGTAAGGGAAACTAACTCCAAATCAACAACTGAAGCCCATTAAAGTAGGCTTGTTTGGATATTTTGGCTTTATGTGGATAACAGTCTCCAGAGAACAGCAGAACAAAAGCAACACAAACTTCTGGGCTGAATGAGATGCAGGATTGCGGCTGCTGTTCTCCTGTATAGCCCTTTCAGAACTCACATGGCAGCTAAAACCTTGTTAGTGGGTCTGCCACAGATCAATACTTCCTGGACATCTGAATGGACAAAGAGGTTCTGAAGTATTGAATCTGGAGTCTGAGGCCAACTGAAATGTGCCATTTAGAAAGATGCATTTTATGTAGGTTTGATTTCTTGATATTTAATTAGCACTCTTGAGATTTCACTTCTGCATGACATGATCCACCATTCTGATATAAAAGCAGACTTATAAAATAAATATTGACCATTTATTCAGTGTAGGATTTCAGCTTTTGAGTGCTAACTCAGAGCCAAACAACCCAGAAGCAGGAGACTTTGGCACAGAAAAGTGAGGCAGGGAGGGCTGCTGAGTGATTGACAGGTCAGATTATGAGGGAAAAAAGTTACTCCAACTATTTTTAAGAGGCACAGATAATAATGTACCTATGAATATTCAAATTCATCCTGTTTTAAAGTGTAAACTGAGTAAAATAACAAAACTAAACTTAAAATTACAATTTAAGCCCAGATAATCAGGGAGGGTTTTTTTAATAAGAAGATTACAATTCTACACTATCAAAGTTGCATTTTCTACTTGAAAATTTTCAAAGCTCTATGGTGTACAATCCAAGGTGAAAAACTTTTGACAAAGCAAGTTTTGAACACAAGGATCATGCACGGTGCTCTTCAGTTTATGTATGTTTGAGTACAGTACAGTCAACACTGGAGAATTTCTATAACCTGATGAATGAAAAGGTAAAGAAAATTTGTTATGTTTACCAGTATAAGAAAAGAAATTTTATGGAACTTATCTTTTTTTAGACAATGTAATTTTAATGCTATACATAAAAGAATAATTGACATGCTTACTTGGCCAAAATGTAAAATAACTGCACGTTTTTCTATGCATTAGACCTAATTGTACAACACTATTAGTTATAAAACACAAATTCTACAAGTCATTTAATCATTATAAATTTGGGAGAAACACTTATTTGTAAAAATAAGCAGTTACAAATTGAAAATACTTTAACCTTACCCTGCAATTCCGATACCCACTAAAGAGTCTATAGTTCTTTCTTGCTTGCTTACATAACAAAAACTTGTATAGTACTTACTATGTGAAGACCCTGTGAGATTACAGAAAATACATTTATTGGTTTCTATCCCCAATTATTGGCAAGAGCCCCCAAACTCTTGTAACTTCCCAAGTGCTAGGAGATACGAGCATCTTTTGTTCTAATATTTGGTCTCTGACACTGGTCTGCATATGTCTAAAAAGTAATCATCACTTCAGTGTCATAATAACCTCCCTCCAATAGCTTTTGATGCATCTGTGAAAAAACTACCATAGTTTTCTTTAGATATATTTAAAGTTTTCAAGAGGTGAAAACAAAATTAGCTCATCCTGCTGTGAGTGATCATAAGTATTCACATGGGCTTCTAGGTGGTGCAGTGGTAAAGTATCCATGCAGGAGATGCAAGAGACGCAGTTTTGCTCCCTGGGTTGGGAAGATCCCCTGGAGTAGGAAATGGCAACTTACTCCAGGATTCCTGCCTGAAAAATCCTTGGACAGAGGAGCCTGGCAGGCTACAGGTCATGCAAAGAGGTGGACAAGACTGAGCAACTGAGCACAAGCATTCACATGCAAAAGTAAAGGACGTTTGAGAGAGGAAAATTTCATAGCACTGTCACCTAATTAGTAATATTTAACACGTTGGGGGTACATTTCACTGCAAAAAAATGTATTTGGGAAGAGGTCTCTTTTTTTTAACCTCTCCCAATCATACTCATAGATGGAGACTGAAGTTAGAGGAAGTTAAACTTTACCCTCTGGAAATAAACCTATAATGTTTTAGTAAAAGTGCTCACACCCATGCAGGGATAATCAATGCAAAAAGTCAAGCTTTCAGACTTGAGTTTATCATGCTGCTTTGCTGAACAAAGAAGATATAACTGATCCCCACTCAATAATGACTCCTGACAAAGGAAAATCTGCCACTTAGTCCTGGAAGACACAACACAGGTAGATTACGAAGCAGTAGGTAACAACTGAGATTTAGTTAAAACTATTTTTGTTGAGTTTTTAATTATTTTAAAACTAGGACATTTGAGTCTAATTATGTTTTCCTATATTAAATAATATAGCACTTTCCTGATGGCTCAGTGGTAAAGAATCCACCTGCCAAAGCAGGAGACTCAGGTTCGATCCCTGGGTCAGGAAAATCTTCTGGAGAAGCAAATGGCAACCCACTCCAGTATTCTTGTCTGGAAAACCCCATGGACAGAGGAGCCTCATGGGATACAGTTCATGGGGTCGCAAAGAGTCAGACACAATTTAGTGACTAAAACAACAAACATGTTTTCCTAGAAACTCTTCTGAGAATTCTGTTAGTTGCTACCAGGTAAACGCTAGTATCTGTGGAAAAATCCCTAGGACAATATGGACTAATGAGACTTGTAAGGTAAAAGAGACATTCTAGTTACTGTTTCTCCTTCCACAAATATTATCCTTCCTTTTAAAAACCTACAAACATTAAATTATACAATACACTGGGTGTGCTAAGTCACTTCAGTCATGTCCTACTCTTTGCAACCCTATGGATGGTAGCTCCCCAGGCCTAACTGTCCATAGGATTCTCCAGGCAAGAATACTGGAGTGGGTGGCCATTTCCTTCTCCAGGGTATCTTCCTACCCAGGGATTGAACCCATGCCTCTCTTAACTCTCCTGCATTGGCAGGTGGGTTCTTTACCCCTACAGCCCCTGAGAAGCCCTATCAGGTGATACATTATGTATCACTCAGGTGATACATTATGACACACTACTGAAGGATTGTGTGTGTGTGTGTGTGTGTGTCATAAGGATTGGGATTCCCTGGTGGCGCAGAGGGTAAAGCGTCTGCCTGCAATGTGGGATACCTGGGTTCGATCCCTGGGTAGGGAAGATCCTCTGGAGAAGGAAAGGGCAACCCACTCCAGTATTCTTGCCTGGAGAATCCTATGGATGGAGGAGCTTAGTGGGCTACGGTCCACGGGTTACAAAGAGTCAGACACGACTGAGCGACTTCACTTCACTTCACTTCACTGAAGGATTATATGAGCAAGATTCAAAGAAATATGTTCCATAGATACACATCATACACCTTTCTAACAAAATATATATATTTTTAAAATTTATTTTCAGCTGCGCTGGGTCTTCAGTGATGCATGGGCTTTTCTCAAGTTGTAGCAAGCAAGGGCTACCCTTCATTGTATTGTGCAGTGTTCTCGTCTGTGGTGGCTTCTCTTGTTGCAGAGCACAGGCTGCCTAGGGCATGCAGGGTTCAGCAGTTGCAGCATGTGAGCTCAGGAGATGCAGCTCCCAGGATCTAGAGCACAGGCTCTGTAGTTGGGGCACCAGGGCTTAGTTGCTCCACAGCATGTGGCATCTTCCTGGACCATCTTTAAAGTCCCTTTCAATGCTGTGAATTCTATGATTCTATAATCATCAAGTATACATACTGATAAAGATAAAATACTTTCAAAAGTAACTTCCTGCTTTTTGGAAAATCCATTTTTGTTCCTTAATGCTTGTGTACTTTTGGAAGCTTTTCTAGAATGAGGTCTTTATTGATTTGGATTTTCATTTGGGGAAGCTAAACAAAGGGACAACACCAAGAGAGCACTAGTGACAGAAGGGGTTAATTTAGTGTGGCATTTTATTCTCCAAAGTGGGAGGACCAAACAGTAGTAATGGATAGATATGTTTTTTTTTCAACTTTAATTTTCAAGATCAAATTATGGAATATTTCTCAACATCCATGTATTTATTTTATATTATAAATTTAACTGCTGCTGCTGCTGCTGCTGCTAAGTCACTTCAGTCGTGTCCGACTCTGTGCGACCCCATAGACGGCAGCCCGCCAGGCTCCCCCGTCCCTGAGATACTCCAGGCAAGAATACTAGAGTGGGTTGCCATTTCCTTCTCCAATGCATGAAAGTGAAAAGTGAAAGTGAAGTCGCTCAGTCGTGTCCGACTCTTAGCGACCCCATGGACTGCAGCCCAGCAGGCTCCTCCATCCATGGGATTTTCCAGGCTATTTGTGAAAAATTCTTGGACTGTGTACTAAAATAAATAGGTTGAAAGCTTATTTCTTTTAAACTTTCTAAACTTCCTGAGTTACAAATTTTAAAATTCCCCTAAATTAATCTACATATTTATCTATAATAAAATATATGTGAATATTTAATTTACTTTCTATCACATTCTAAAAAATGAATTAAATCTTAGATCTTGGAACCACAGATTTCTTCATTTTGATTACATTTATTACTTAACAATGCATTACTCATATATATGAAAATAAAAAATAAAATACTGTCTTTATGACATCCTCTGTATAAGATAAGAAAGCTTTAAACAGAGTTTGATATATTCCTCCATCTTCAAATAACAGTATATAATAAAGTTATGAAGTAAAAACATAATATGTCACGTTAAAAACTCTCTAAGACTACTCTTGTTGCTTGCTTTTCAGTCACTAATTCGTGTCTGCTCCTTGTGACTCCATGGCCTGCAGCACACCAGGCTTCCCTGTCCTTGACTATCTCCTGGTGTTTGCACAAACTCATGTCCATTGAGTCACTGATGCCATCCAACCATCTCACTCTTACATTGTCAAAAATACATTATATCTTTGAAATTTTTCTCATATGTATTTATTTGGTTAGTTATAATTTCTATTATATTTTATTGTATATTTCACATTTTAATAACTAATTGGTAAGAAAAAGACCTCTGGGGGAACAGTATGGATTTCATACTTTTTCTTGCTCATTAAAATGATCCAAAAATGCATTCATAACTTACTTATTATTAGAAAAATAAATGTTCTTTCTAGTTAACAGAGGATCTAATGTTTAATGTCTCCAAAAAGCCTAAGACAGTTATGTATTGTGACTGGAATAAGGACATGTTAATTGATTTTCTTCTGTTTGGACTGTCAGGAAAAGGTTTTGAAATGAGGGGAAAAGAGCCTATTTTTTTTTCTTGCTTCAGCAAATTTTTCGTCTAAAATAGAAAAGAACATCTACAGTTCAACTTGAAAACACGCTCAGAAGAAAATAAAAATAGATTTATCTTAAAGAGAAACACATATCCATGGAAAGCTGTAGATTTCATTTATCCTTTTTTTAGAGTTAACTTAAAATTTATCATGAATTAACTCTTCTCTCTCATGACTCATTTAAAATTAACAATATTTTACTAAATATAAAATCCAAGTTACATTTTGGTCTCTAGAATGACCAGTTAACATTTGTGGTACATATGTGCTTATGTAATCTATAACCTAATTAATATATTCATTCATTCATTTATCCATTCAGCAAATGCTTACTCCTTGGAAGGAAAGTTATGACCAACCTAGACAGCATGTTGAAAAGCAGAGACATTACTTTGCCAAAAGGGTCCATCTAGCCAAGGCTATGGTTTTTCCAGTGGTCATGTATGGATGTGAGAGTTGGACTGTAAAGAAAGCTGAGCGCCGAAGAATTGATGCTTTTGAACTGTGGTGTTGGAGAAGACTCTTGAGATTCCTTGGACTGCAAGGAGATCCAACCAGTCCATCCTAAAGGAGATCAGTCCTGGGTGTTCATTGGAAGGAATGTTGCTGAAGCTGAAACTCCAATACTTTGGCCACCTCATGAGAAGAGTTGACTCACTGGAAAAGACTCTTGATGCTGGGAGGGATTGGGCGCAGGAGGAGAAGGGGACGACAGAGGATGAGATGGCTGGATGGCATCACCGACTCAAAGGACATAGGTTTGGGTGAACTCCAGGAGTTGGTGATGGACAGGGTGTCCTGGCATGCTGCGATTCATGGGGTCACAAAGAGTCAGACACGACTGAGCAACTGAACTGAACTGATACATTTACTGAGCTTCCATATGCCTGGTCACCAATTCTGCAACTTTTTCAAAGTTGGATTAGTCAAAGTAAACATTATTTGAAAGTAGAAATGTCAGTTACAGGCAAGATTTACTATTTCTACTTCTCCCTATATAGGTATTATCTATAGGTATCTCATTCTCCATTCTCTTAGGATGCTCTATTGTAATTTTTTTTAATTTAGTTGCCTGGTAATTCATTACAATAACATGTTTAGGGGATATTTTTCACAGACCTAAATTAAAAATGACTTAATATATAGTTGTTTTTATACCCCCAAATCATCACACATATGCCATGAACAAAATTATGGTGAAATAATTATTTATTGCTATATTTTCCACATTTCATACTTCTTTTTGTCCATTCAGATATCCCCAGAGATTGGTACTGTCATAATGCTTCTGCCTGCTCTTATACCCAGATATGTCTTCTCTTGACATATCCCCTGATCAACCTCCCCCTTATTCTTCTTGGTTCTCATCAAAACTCATGTCTTCTGAAATNGCTCTTATACCCAGATATGTCTTCTCTTGACATATCCCCTGATCAACCTCCCCCTTATTCTTCTTGGTTCTCATCAAAACTCATGTATTCTGAAATCAGTGATAAATTCCTATCTAATTTCTATGGCAGTTAATTTTTAATTGTTTTCAATTTTATCATTTTACTTTTTATTAGATTCAGGTATACTATGTAGTGATTTTATATCTTCATACATTATAAAAGGACCACTACTACAAATCTAGTAATAAACCATCCCAAAGTTATTATAATATTACTGACCATATTTCTTAGGCTGTATATTACATTCCCATGGCTTATTTTATAACTGAAGTTTGTACTTCTTAATCCCCTTTAACATTTAACCCCCAGCCCAACTTCTCTTCCCTCAGGCAACTATCTGTTCTGTGTATATGAGTCAGTTTTCATACTGCTTTGTTCTGTCTTAGATTTCACATATATGTGAGTTCATACAATATTTATCTTTCTCTGACTTATGTCAGGCTTCCCTTGTGGCTCAGCTAGTAAAGAATCTGCCTACAATGCCAGAGATCTGGGTCATTTAGCATAATATCCTCTAGATCCATCTATTTTGTAACAAATGCCACGATGTCATTCTTTCTTATGGTTGAGTAATATTTCATTGTGTATGTGTTCCCTTTTCTCTATATCTCTGCCAACACTTTCTATTTGTTTTCTTTTTGCTAACAGCCATTCTGACAGGTGTGAAGTGACATCTCATTATGAATGTGCTTTGTCTTTTCCCAATGATTACTGATGTTGAGCATCTTTTCATGTGTCTATTGGCCATCTGTGCATCCTCTTTGGATAAATGTCTATTCAGGTACTCTGCCAATTTTCTAGACAGGTTTTTGTTTCTCTGACACCGAGTTGTACACCTTATTTGTATATTTGGGATATTAGTACCTAAACAGATATATCATTAGTGAAT
Source organism: Redunca redunca (assembly GCA_006410935.1). Lineage (NCBI taxonomy): Eukaryota > Metazoa > Chordata > Mammalia > Artiodactyla > Bovidae > Redunca > Redunca redunca. Next base: position 44,851 of record SJYQ01011110.1, on the reverse strand, counting down.
ATCTTCTCCCATTCAGTAGGCTGCCTTTTCATTTTCTTGATAGTGTCTTTCACAGTGCAAAAGCTTTTTAATTTGATATAGTCCTATTTATTCTTTTGTTTCCCTTGACTGAGGAGACAGATCTCTCCAAATATTAGTAAGATCAATGTCAAGTAGTGGACTGCCTAGGTTTTCTTCTAGTTTTATGGTTTCAGATTTACATTTATGTACTTAATCTACTTTAAGTTTACTTTTATACATGGTATGAGAAACTAGTTTAATTCTTCCACATGTGGCTGTCCAGTTTTCCCAACACTTTCAATGAAGAGGCTGTCTTTCCCCATTGTATACTTTTGACTCCTATATCATAGATTAACTGACCATATAAATGTGGGTTTATTACTGAGCCCTCTATTTATCAATGAGTTCCATTAATCAATGAGTCTGTATTGCACCAGTACCATACTGTTTTGACTACTGTAGCTTTGAGTTTGAAATCAGGGAATATGATGCCTCCAGCTTTGTTCTTCTTTCTCAAGATTGTTAGGCCAACAGGGAAGAATAATCACTGCAAAGCTAATTCTTCTTGAACCTTACTTGAAGAAAGAAGACCTTCCCAGATAGGCATATTAGCTTAGGTTTTAGAAGTGTAATTAAAACTGATTTATAGCAGCCCTTCAACATGAAAGAAAATGAGAAACTTTAGTGGTAAATGTCATAGTAGCTGCACAGTCTATGTGTGCCCTGAGTATGTTTTAGAGGCATATTCTACTTCTGTTAGTCTATCACAAAACAATGCTATAATGTCAGAGTTCATATAAAATACAGTTGATTAAAGGTTTAAACATTGGCCTCAATTTGTTGAAAAGCAATGAAATCTGTAATTGTGTTTATTTAATTAAGAATACAAGAGTAGCATCTAGTGTTCAAATTATTTAAACTGTAGCTGCTGCTGCTGCTAAGTCGCTTCAGTCGTGTCCAACTCTGTGCGACCCCAGAGATGGCAGCCCACCAGGCTCCCCCGTCCCTGGGATTCTCCAGGCAAGAACACTGGAGTGGGTTGCCATTTCCTTCTCCAATGCATGAAAGTGAAAAGTGAAAGTGAAGTCACTCAGTCGTGTCTGACTCGAAGCAACCCCATGGACTGCAGCCCACCAGGCTCCTCCACCCATGGGATTCTCCAGGCAAGAGTACTGGAGTGGGGTGCCATAGCCTTCTGTAGCTCAGTACTGAAACTCAGTAAAAGCTAGAGCAGACATGTACTACTCATACAAAGTATACAAAGTAACAGAGAACATGACAAATTTTCAGTTATATGATTTTATTATGGAGTATAATCTGATGCTCATTCTGATTCTCTAATTAAAAATTTTTAATCAGATGGACTGTATTCTTGGTTTAGTTCCATTAGTTTTTTGTGAGATTATGTTTCATGTGTTATAATAAAACATCATCAATATCTGTTGAAAGCTGGGTAAACTGCAGGTAAAATTCTAATACTAATTACAAGAAAAAAGAACTTGTACACTGAATAATAATAACTAATATTTTGTGTTCTTTATGTAAATGTGATTTCCTCATTACCTGTATTATCTCTAATACTCAAGAATTCTATGAGTGAGGTGTTATATCCAGTTTATAAATATGGCATTTGTCTACTTGTGTCCTAATGACTAAAACCACCTGAAATGTGTATGTCATACAGTTGTAGTTTAAACAGAAATTAATACTAAAATCAGACAATCAGGTTATCTAGAGATATGTTTCATATCTCGAGATATGAAGGGACATTTTTTATTTTTTAAAAAATTAGCTTATTAAGTAATAAAAAAGATGTTGGAATCTCTTTTACTATAGACAAGAATTTATCAACTACTAGCACTGGCACTATCAACAGTTTGGGCCAGATATTCTTTTATTTTAGGATGTATACTTTTGAACTATAGGATGAATATGGTCCCCAACCACCCACATCCAGGATTAGGGTGATGAAATTTGTATGGTGGTCCTTGAGGAAGGACCCTGCTAGCAATCCTCACTTCTTTAATTTTATATAGACTCATTCCAAACTAATGTTAAAATATTGGACTCTTTGGCAGGGGAGCAGAGTAATTTTAAGTAAGGCCAATTTCTATTTTATCATGCTTCACGCCTAATGGGAGTGGAATATTACTTTTAGTCAAAGTTTAAGAATTAGGTCATGGCAGAAATTAACTTCAAAATTGTATCTCTGGTCGATACAGGCTCTGGTAGAGTCTTTTCCACAAACACATGACACCAAGACCAAGACTCTTCTTTGCAAAGCTAATCTGCAAACACTTGACCCCAAGACTCCCCTTTTCAAAGCTAATCATTGTCTATGAGAGAAATATAGATATCCTATAATTTCTCATTTTATCTTAAATTAAGTTGCATTTAGAAAACAGATTATCTAATTCAAGGTATGACATTTTAATAGACTGACAACAAAAATAAAAACAAGTAGTTCCTTACCACCTCATTATAAGGCAATTTTCTTTCTTTCTCTCTTCATCTTGTTAGGTGGTAGAAAGAAGTTCGAAGTAGACCAAAAGGACTGAAGAATGAGCAAAGATAATCTATATGGCTAAAAAAAGAAAAGCAATATGGCATAGTGAGGGTGACTTTGTTGACATTTCAAAGATAATCAGGATAATTTCTGACTAATTGTGTGACTATGAGTAGGGCTTCAAAAATATTTTTTGGAAAAAACATGAAAAACTGAGTAATTGCATGAACCGTGAGAGTCTTGCTTTTCTTCTATAGAAAGAAAAAGTATTATATATACTCTCTGTGTCACTCAGGAAACTTACAAAGATCAAGTGAACTAATGAATTTAGAAGCAGTTTATTTGCAAAGATCATATAAAGTGTGTATTATATAAATTCTCCAAAATTACCATTAAAATAACCATAAATTTACAAAAAGAAAGCAATTATTAATAGCAGTGTAAGAAAACATTAGGCTATACCCTGGGAAAAATTTCGACTAAATGTCTAGTTATTCCTTTTTATGTTTTTTGAATTATCTAAATAAAACTTACTAAATAAGGTGTTTAATGCTTCTATTTACAGATTCCT
>SJYQ01011110.1:0-41388 GCA_006410935.1 Redunca redunca | reverse complement strand
CTACCAGCGGTATTTTTCACAGAACTAGAACAAATAATTTCAAGATTTATATGGAAATACAAAAAACCTCGAATAGCCAAAGCAATCTTGAGAAAGAAGAATGGAGCTGGAGGAATCAACTTGCCTGACTTCAGGCTCTACTACAAAGACACAGTCATCAAGACAGTATGGTACTGGCACAAAGACAGAAATATAGATCAATGGAACAAAATAGAAAGCCCAGAGATAAATCCACACACCTATAGACACCTTACCTTTGACAAAGGAGGCAAGAATATACAATGGATTAAAGACAATCTTTTTAACAAGTGGTGCTGGGAAAACTGGTCAACCACTTGTAAAAAAATGAAACTAGAGCACTTTCTAACACCATACACAAAAATAAACTCAAAATGGATTAAAGATATAAATGTAAGACCAGAAACTATAAAACTCCTAGAGGAGAACATAGGCAAAACACTCTCTGACATAAATCACAGCAGGATCCTCTATAACCCATCTCCCAGAATATTGGAAATAACAGCAAAAATAAACAAATGGGACCTAATTAAAATTAAAAGCTTCTGCACAACAAAGGAAACTATAAGCAAGGTGAAAAGACAGCCTTCTGAATGGGAGAAAATAATAGCAAATAAAGCAACTGACAAACAACTAACCTCAAAAATATACAAGCAACTCCTACAGCTCAATTCCAGAAAAATAAACGACCCAATCAAAAAATGGGCTGAAGAATTAAACAGACATTTCTCCAAAGAAGACATACAGATGGCTAACAAACACATGAGAAGATGCTCAACATCACTCATTATCAGAGAAATGCAAATCAAAACCACAGTGAGGTACCACTTCACACCAGTCAGAATGGCTACAATCCAAAAGTCTACAAACAATAAATGCTGGAGAGGGTGTGGAGAAAAGGGAACCCTCTTACACTGTTGGTGGGAATGCAAACTATTACAGCCACTATGGAGAACAGTGTGGAGATTCCTTAAAAAACTGGAAATAGAACTGCCTTATGACCCAGCAATCCCACTGCTGGGCATACACACTGAGGAAACCAGAATTGAAAGAGACACGTGTACCCCAGTGTTCATCGCAGCACTGTTTATAATAGCCAGGACATGGAAACAACCTAGATGCCCATCAGCAGATGAATGGATAAGAAAGCAGTGGTACATATACACAATGGAGTATTACTCAGCCATTAAAAAGAATACATTTGAATCAGTTCTAATGAGGTGGATGAAACTGGAGCCCATTATACAGAGTGAAGTAAGCCAGAAAGAAAAACACCAATACAGTATACTAATGCATATATATGGAATTGAGAAAGATGGTAACGATAACCCTGTATGTGAGACAGCAGAAGAGACACAGGTGCATAGAACAGACTTTTGGACTCTGTGGGAGAGGGAGAGGGTGGTATGATTTGGGAGAATGGCATTGAAACATGTATAACATCATGTAAGAAATGAATTGCCAGTCTAGGTTCGATGCAGGATACAGGATGCTTAGGGCTGGTGCACTGGGATGACCCAGAGGGGTCGTGTGGGGAAAGAGGTGGGAGGGGGGTTCAGGATTGGGAACACGTGTACACCCGTGGCAGATTCATGCTGATGTATGGCAAAACCAGTAGAATATTGTAAAGTAATTAGCCTCCAATTAAAATAAATAAATTTAAATTTAAAAAATAAATAAATAAATGAATAAAATAAAATTCATATGTAAATGAAAAAAGGCCAAGATGAGGCAAGTTGATCTTGAATAAGAAGAAAGTCAGAGTATCTACATTACTAGATACCAATAGTTAAAAAAACCCACAATAATTAATATCTTTTAATATTGTTAACAAGAATAAAAAACAGACCAATGGCATACAATAAACAGTATAGAAACAGAGTCATATATACTATGTTTATATATGACTTAGGTAACATTACATGGCAGTGCAAGAAAAAGCTATGTCAATGAATCTTAATTTTTATATCCTGAATACACCAAACTTGACTCCAGTCAGAACTAAATGTGAACCATAATACAGTAATACGGTTGTAGAAAATAATGTATGTGAATATATTTATGAAAGTGTTGGTCACTCAGTCATCTCCAACTCTTTGTGACCCCATGGACCATAGCCTGCTAGGCTTCTCTGTCCTTGGAAGTCTCCAATTTATAAATTTTCTTAAAAAGGAAACAAAAAGCACAAGCCTTAGGTAACACTAATTATTCATAGTCATAGAAATTAAGATCTCCTGTTTATCAAGATATTCCATCAAGATAGTTTGAAAGGTAGAGAGGGAAAAACATTTGCTATATGTAAGAAAAATAAACAGACAATATAACAAACTTCTACAACTCAATAAAAAGAATGATAGATGAATCAACAGATAAAGTTATCAAAACCCTTTTCTCAGATATTTCACAAAAAAGATATTCGAGTGGTTAATAAACATATGCAAAAGTGATCACTACAATTATCCATCAAGCACATGCAAATTAAAATTGTTATGCAAAAATATGTACAAGATCTATATGAGGACAGACTATAAATCTCCCATGAATGAAATCCAGGAAGAGTGAAATACATGGGGAGATAGTACATGTTCATGGATAGGGAAGCAATATTGCCAAAATGTCAATTCTTTCCAACATTGTATAGAATCAATACAATTCCAGTCAAAATCTCAGCAAGCTTTTGTAGACATTGACAACCTGATTCAAAAGTTTAGTTGAAGAGTCAAAAAACCCAGAGTAGCCAACTTAACGTTGAAGGATAAGAACAAAGTCAAGGACTCACAGTATCTGACTTGGAGACTTGACGTAAAGCTATGATAATCAAGAAAGAATACAACAAAGGCACAGAGTAAAAAACCCAGAAACAGACCAACATAATATAGTCCACTTATTTTTGACAAAAGAGCAAAGGCAATACAATGCAGCAAATATCGTCTTTTCAGTAAATGTTGCTGAAACAACCGGACATCTATATTTTGATAAATGATGAATCTAGATTCACAAAATCAGACCTTAAATCCTTCACAAAAATTAACTTAAACTGGATTATAAACCTAAACATAAAACTACAAAATTCCTAGAAGGTAACATAGGAGAAAACCCAGATAGTCTTGAGTATGGTGATGAAATTTTAGATTCAACACCAAAGACACAATCCAGGAAAGAAAAATTGATAAGCTGGACTTAATTAAAACTTATGTGAAAAACAGTGTCAAGAGAATAAGAATACAAGTCACAGACTGGGAGAAAATATTTGCAAAAGACACACCTGATAAAGGACTGTTATCTAAAATATACAAAGAGATCTTAAAACCCAACAGTAAGAAAATGAACCACTGATTTAAAAACAGGCCAAAGATCTAAACAGACACCTCTCCAAAGAATACAGATGACAAACAAGTATATGAAAAGAAGCTCTACATCATATGTCATCTGAAAAATGTAAATTAAAATGACAGTGAGATACCACTATACACCTATTACAATAGCCCAGATCTGGAATATTGACAACACCAATTGCCAACAAGTATATGGAACAACAGAAACTCTCATTCATTGCTGGTGGGGAAGCAAAAATGGTACACTCAGAAAGACAGTTTTGTGGTCTCACACAACACCAACATACTCTTACTATAAAATCCAGCAATTACTTACTCTCCTTGGTAATTACTGAAAGGTGTTGAGAACTTATATCCATACAAAACCCTGCACACAGTTGTTACAGCAGCTTTATCCAGAATTGCCAAAATTTGGAAGGAAGCAATATGTCCTTCAGTAAGGGGATGGAATAATAAACTGATACAGCCAAATAACAAAATATTATCCAGCACTAACAAGAAACAAACTATCAAGCCAGGAAAAGACAGGGAAGAAACTTAAATGCATATTACTAAGTGAAAGAAACCAATCTGAAAAGGTTACATACTGTGTGATTCCAACCATGGCATTCTAGATAAAGTAAAACTACAGAAACAATAAAAAGAACGTTGGTTATCAAAGATGGGGTAAGGATAAATAGGCAGAGCACAGAGGATTTTTAGGGCAGTGAAAATATTCTGTATCGTATTATAATGATGGATACTTGTTATCACACATTCATCCAAACCCACAGAATGTACAATACTAAGAGTGAGCCTCTGGGTCATTATGATATGAGGATAATAGGTGTTCAACAGTAACAAATGTGCCACTGCAGTAGGGCATGTTGATAATTAGGGAGGGCTTCCTAGATGGCTCAGTGGTAAAAAAAAAAAAAAAAAAAAAAAAAACCCTCCCTACCAATGCAAAAGACCTGGGTTCGATCCCTGGGTTGGAAAGATCCCTTGAAGAAGGAAATGGCAACCCACTCAATTCTTGCCTGGATCCTATGGACAGAGGAGTCTGGCAGGCTACAGTCCATGGGGCCGCAAAGAGTCACACACAACTGAGCATGTACATGAGTTTACACATGTGTGTGGGTCGGGGATATATGCAAAATCTCTGTGCCTTCCTCTTGGTTTACTGTGAACTTAAAACTGCCCTAAAAACTACAGTTTAAAAAAGAGATTAAATGAAACACACACGCATGCACATACATACAATGACATCACTATACATCTACCAGAAATCCTGGGGACAAGTACTGCTAATGGGAGTATAAATTCGTACAATCTCTTTGGAAAGGTGTCTGACAGGATCTCTTGAAACAGAAAACAGAAAAACCTTATTACAAAGAAAATGCAATAGAAATTGAAAATATGTATATAATGTGCACTGAAAGACATGCATAAAAATTAACAATATCATTATTAAACATAGTGAAAAACTGGAAACAATACAAATATTCATGGATATAATAATGTAAATAAGTTTAGAATATTGACATGGTGAAATGACAGCAATGAACATTAGTAATCTACATCTACAAGCAACATGTATTGTTTCACAGATATAACACTGAGTAAAAGAAGCCACATGCAAAAATATGTACTATATGATTACATTTATAAAAATGTCCCAAACAAGAAGAAAAACCTATGTTATGAACATCAAAATAGTTCTCTTTGGAGAAGTTGGGGGAAGGTAATACCTAGGATAATACAAAGAAAGTTTCTAGTAATATTGTATATCTTGATCTGGGTGCTGGCTACAAAGGTCTGATTAATATATAAAGAAAACTGAGCTGAATATAGATTTTATAACCATAAAAATTCATTACTCATTACACATTGATTAAAAAAAAAGCAAACTCAGACATAACTTCAAAGACAACATGCAACATTTTCTCTTTTACATGTTGCATCAGTTCACTTCAGTTCAGTCGCTCAGTCGTGTCCGACTCTTTGCGACCCCATGAATCGCAGCACGCCAGGCCTCCCAGTCCATAACCAACTCCTGGAGTTCACTCAGACTCACGTCCATCGAGTCAGTGATGCCATCCAGCCATCTCATCCTCTGTCATCCCCTTCTCCTGCCCCCAATCCCTCCCAGCATCACAGTCTTTTCCAATGAGTCAACTCTTCGCATGAGGTGACCAAAGTACTGGAGTTTCAGCTTCAGCATCATTCCTTCCAAGGAAATCCCAGGACTGATCTCCTTCAGAATGGACTGGTCAGATCTCCTTGCAGTCCAAGGGACTCTCAAGAGTCTTCTCCAACACCACAGTTCAAAAGCATCAATTCTTGGGTGCTCAGCTTTCTTCACAGTCCAACTCTCACATCCATACATGACCACTGGAAAAACCATAGCCTTGAATAGATGGACATTTGTTGGCAAAGTAATGTCTCTGCTTTTGAATATGCTATCAAGGTTGGTCATAACTTTTCTTCCAAGGAGTAAGCGTCTTTTAATTTCATGGCTGCAGTCACCATCTGCAGTGATTTTGGAGCCCAAAAAAATAAAGTCTGACACTGTTTCCACTGTTTCCCCATCTATTTCCCATGAAGTGATGGGACCAGATTCCATGATCTTCATTTTCTGAATGTTGAGCTTTAAGCCAACTTTTTCACTCTCCTCTTTCACTTTCATCAAGAGACTTTTAAGTTCCTCTTCACTTTCTGCCATAAGGGTGGTGTCATCTGCATATCTGAGGTTACTGACTAAATTAAAGTAGTAAACCAATATAATAGATCAAGGTGAAGATAAAAGGAAGAATCATTGCCTAATTGTTCAATAAAAACTGAACAATTTCTCTTACTTGCCAACAGATATTTTCTTATTAAGCAGTCATTGTTCATGAATGCTAACTGCTTTCAGTTTTAGATAACTTTCTTCTGTAGTTATATATTGCTTTTTTTAAATCCAGGCACTACTTCACAAATAAATCCCCAAGTCATAAAGGGGACTCAACTCAGCCAATGTAACACCACTATTAAAAAGTAAATCCAAAATACACATTTCTCCTGCCATGAACCAAATTCAAAATGTTCAGGTTATCTGAGTAAAGCCTGAGTGAGTTTTATTCTCCTCTTGATTCAAAACACCAGAGAGACCCTTCGTGCCAGCTGGTTGCAGCAGAAGCCAAACACAGAAATGAAACAGCAAATTATAAAGCCACCAAGGCTGAGTCCCACTTAAACAACCTGCCCTGTTATCAAATGTCATACTGTCCCTCATTTCAGCACTCTCCCCTTGGACAGGCAACCTAGCAATTTATTTTCATGCTCTCTGTCCCATAATAATAACAAAATGAACCAAGTTTTCTAAATCTACTCCCTAGATGTGGGTACAGAGAGTCAAAAGCTTTGCCCACTGTTACCCATGTTCTGAGGTAACTTTACTATGGTCACTCTGATTATTAATACTCTCCTGGCTAATCAGTGTCTTTGAGGCCCCTCTGCAGAAATTTCCAAGCCTAATTTCCAGCACATTTAGCCACAGCCATTCTGTTTGAGTTTCTTACCCATGCCATTCCTTTAGCAAATTTAGGATGAAAGGCAGACAGTGTCCTGGGGGCATCATGATGGTTCAGTGTTGCTCTGGACAAGTCTGGGACTTGGGTCACAGACTGCATGACAGCTTCATTATTTTGAGTTAAAGAGGTTATATTTATTCCTAAAGAAAAGCAGGTTCATTCATTCACTCGGCAGGTTAAACATAAGAAATATCCCTTTTTCTTTAATATTTCATGATGATGACACATAATGTGAAACAGATTTTGCTATGATCTACAGATTGCTGGAATCTATCCAAAAAATCCAGTAAATCCCAAATTTTAGTAGCAATTGAGAGAATGACACAATCTTAGTCATGAACAGAAATATACCACATTATGAAAGAAATTTATAGATGATGATATGAAAACTAAAATAAACCCATGACTTGCTCAAGATCAGACCATTATTCAGTTGGTATTAGGCCATCTTCTCTATTTTATTAATTTATAAAAGAAGTAAACAGAAAAAGAAATGGAATTATTTTCTACCCTTTGGGAAACTAAGGATAAGAATATTCTCAAAAATGTTTTACTGATGTCAATACATAATAACAGTTTTTGAGACAACTAACAGGTTACATTTCTTTGCAGCAAGGTATTTAGTAGGACATATTTTATATATCTATAAATATATATGTGTATGAAAACTTTGGCCACCTCAAGCGAAGAGTTGACTTATTGGAAAAGACCCTGATGCTGGGAGGGATTAGGGGCAGAAGAAGGGGACGACAGAGGATGAGACGGCTGGATGGCATCACTGACTCGATGGACATGAGTCTGAGTAAACTCTGGGAGTTGGTGATGGACAGGGAGGCCTGGCTTGCTGCGATTCATGGGGTCGCAAAGAGTTGGACATGACTGAGCGACTGAACTGAACTGATGAAAACTGAAAGTGTTAGTCTCTCAGTCATGTTTGACCCTTTGTGTCCCCATGGACTGTTACCTGCGAGACTCCTCTGTCCATAGGATTTCCCAGGCAAGAATACTGGAGTGGGTTGGCATTTTCTACTCTAGGGAATCTTCCCGACCCAGGGATCAAACCTGAATCTCCTGTATTACAGGCACATTCTTTACTGTCTGAGATATAAATAATTATATAATGTACATGCATTTTACAGTTACATATATACATATTATACATTGTACATGTACTTATGTGATATGTATGTACACATATATCATATACATGTATCATGCTTGTATATATATTATCACTTTTGAGAACTGAAAACACAAAATCCTCAGAAATTTCAGAGAGCATGCCACTCTAGGTAGGAGCATCTTAAGACAAGGCCCAAGAACTTTCAGTTCAGTTCAGTTGCTCAGTCATGTCCGACTCTTTGGGACCCCATGAATCACAGCACGCCAGGCCTCCCTGTCCATCACCAACTCCTGGAGTTCACTCAAAGTCACGTCCATCGAGTCAGTGATGCCATCCAGCCATCTCATCCTCTGTCATCTCCTTCTCCTCCTGCCCCCAATTCCTCCCAGCATCAGAGTCTTTTCCAATGAGTCAACACTTCGCATGAGGTGGCCAAAGTATTAGAGTTTCAGCTTTAACATCATTCCTTCCAAAGAACAACCAGGGCTGATCTCCTTTAGGATGGACTGGTTGGATCTCCTTGCAGTCCAACGGACTCCCCAAGAGAAAGCATCAATTCTTGGGTGCTCAGCTTTCTTCACAGTCCAACTCTCACATTCATACATGACCACGGGAAACACCATAGCACCATAGCCTTGACTAGACGGACTTTTGTTGGCAAAGTAACGTCTCTGCTTTTGAATATGCTGTCTAGGTTGGTCATAACTTTCCTTCCAGGGAGTAAGCGTTTTTTAATTTCATGGCTCCAATCACCATCTTCAGTGACTTTGGAGCCTAAAAAACTAAAGTCTGACACTGTTTTCACTGTTTCCCCATCTATTTCCCATGAAGTGATGGGACCGGATGCCATGATCATTGTTTTCTGAATGTTGAGCACCTGACCTGCCTCTTGAGAAATCTGTATGCAGGTCAGGAAGCAACAGTTAGAATTGGACATGGAACAACAGACTGGTTCCAAATAGGAAAAGGAGTGCATCAAGGCTGTATATTGTCACCCTGCTTATTTAATTTATATGCAGAGTACATCATGAGAAATGCTGGACTGGAAGAAACACAAGCTGGAATCAAGATTGCCAGGAGAAATATCAATAACCTCAGATATGCAGATGACACCACCCTTATGGCAGAAAGTGAAGAGGAACTTAAAAGCCTCTTGATGAAAGTGAAAGAGGAGAGTGAAAAAGTTGGCTTAAAGCTCAACATTCAGAAAATGAAGATCATGGCATCTGGTCCCATCACTTCATGGGAAACAGATGGGGAAACAGTGGAAACAGTGTCAGACTTTATTTTGGGGGGCTCCAAAATCACTGCAGATGGTGACTGCAGCCATGAAATTAAAAGACGCTTACTCCTTGGAAGAAAAGTTATGACCAATCTAGATAGCATATTCAAAAGCAGAGACATTACTTTGCCAACTAAGTTCCGTCTAGTCAAGGCTATGGTTTTTCCAGTAGTCATGTATGGATGTGAGAGTTGGACTGTGAAGAAGGTTGAGTGCTGAAGAATTGATGCTTTTGAACTGTGGTGTTGGAGAAGACCCTTGAGAGTCCCTTGGACTGCAAGGAGATCCGACCAGTCCATTCTGAAGGAGATCAGCCCTGGGATTTCTTTGGAAGGAATGATGCTGAAGCTGAAACTCCAGTACTTTGGCCACCTCACGCAAAGAGTTGACTCATTGGAAAAGACTCTGATGCTGGGAGGGTTTGAGGGTAGGAGAAGAAGGGATGACAGAGGATGGGATGGCTGGATGGCATCACTGACTCGATGGACATGAATCTGAGTGAACTCCGGGAGATGGTGATGGACAGGGAGGCCTGGCATGCTGCAGTTCATGGGGTCGCAGAGTTGGACACGACACAGTGACTGAACTGAACTGAAGCCAAGTTTTTCACTCTCCTCTTTTACTTTCATCAAGAGGCTTTTAAGTTCCTCTTCACTTTCTTCCATAAGGGTGGTGTCATCTGCATGTCTGAGGTTATTGATATTTCTCCTGGCAATCTTGATTCCAGCTTGTGCTTCTCCCAGCCCAGAGTTTCTCGTGATGTACTCTGCATAGAAGTTAAATAAGCAGGGTGACAATACACAGCCTTGATGTACTCCTTTTCCTGTTTGGAACCAGTCTGTTGTTCCATGTCCAATTCTAACTGTTGCTTCCTGACCTGCATATAGGTTTCTCAAGAGGCAGGAGATCTCAATCAGATGATATCTGTGAAGTTTTTGTATATGTATGAATGTGTGTGTGTGTGTCAATTCCTGTGTTTCTGGAATGTGATGAATTCATAGCTTTTACAAGATCCTCAAAAGCGTCTTTCACCAGAAACAGCTTAAGCATCAGTGTTGTATATACAATTTTATACTACTTACTCAGGTTTACCCAGCAAGAACTTTTTCATTATTTATTATTAGTTTGCTCAAATTAGGCTTCCCTGGTGGTTCATTGGTAAAGAATCTCCTGCAACAAAGATATAAGTTGGATCCCTGCATCAGGAAGCTCCCCTGGAGGAAGAAATGGCAACCCACTCAAGTATTTCTGTCTGGAAAATCCCATGGAGAGACAGCCTGGCAGGCTACAGTCCATAGGGTTGCAAAACAGTCAGACACGACTTAGCTACTAAACAACAAACAACATAAACTTTTTGGATAGAATAATCTAAATTCTGTATTCTTCAGTCTTGACCTTTTCACACCTAAAATCTGGAGAAATGTGAGTTAAGTCAAGTTCTAATCAAGTTTAATTTCCATAGCACAAATTTCTCAAATTTAATTAATCAGTTTTGCTGAGTAAGTCCAATAAAATTCTTTCAAAGGTGTTTCTGCTACTGCTGCTGCTAAGTCACTCCAGTCGTGTCTGACTCTGTGCGACCTCATAGATGGCAGCCCACCAGACTCCCCCGTCCACAGGATTCTCCAGGCAAGAACACTGGTGTGGGTTGCCATTTCCCTCTCCAATGCATGAAAGTGAAAAGTGAAAGTGAAGTTGCTCAGTCCTATCCAACTCTTAGCGACCCCATGGACTACAGCCTACCAGGCTCCTCCATCCATAGGATTTTCCAGGCAAGAGTACTGGAGTGGGGTGCCATTGCCTTCTCCTCAAAGGTGTTAGCACATGTCTAAACTTGCAAACTACCCTACAAGGCCCAAATCATATAACCACTGTCAAATGGTATGTTTCAATTAGCTATATCACACTGGCACCTTTATAAGAATTACCATGATGTATGAATTGACTTCTGCCAAACTTACAACATTTTTTTTACTTTTTTTTCATTTTTAAAGTCTGTTGATCTTCTAATAACATTATCTAAGAGTGTTATGAAGGTGTCATATCTATTTGCTTATTTTTTTACTTATATTTTGTCTAAAACATAAGCCTGGTGAAGGTAAACAGTCTGTGGTAGATACAATAGTCAGGCTTAAACTTCATGGGTCCCAATTTCCTTCTGGAGTCACTTCTTACACTGTAAAAGCCAGAAAACTAAAACAAAAACAACAAAATTTAAAAAAATAATAAAAAAAAACCCACACCTTTTCTAGGATACATTCCAGGTAAGTTTCCAGATGTGACTCAGGCTCTTGAATCATATCCCTGCATCTATTTGAAATTGGACAGGGAACCCTGGTGTGCTGCAGTCCACGGGGTTGCAGAGTCAGATGACTTAGTGACCGAACAACAACATTTGAAACTGAAATTATGTTAGATGGTGAAAGAAGCAGAGAATGAGGAGTGTTTCCAAATATCACTGGTGCAGATCTAGTAGCTCTGACATGATTTTGGAGGCAATAGTTCCAGTAGTTGTTTTTGATCTTGAAATTACATTTGACCAAGGTTGTGAGATCTGCACTCATCAATTAGACAAGTTTTCCTAATTCTCCAACTTTAAAAAAAATTTAAATAAAAATTCTACATATTTGAGATGTGCAACATGATTTGATTGTCATATTTTTGACTGCAGCAGAGATGGTGGTTGGTCATGGGGACTCTGCCATTCGAACATTTTGGAAAGAACTGATTCCTTGTACTAAATCCATTTCTGCTGAAAATAGAGTGGTTTCTGTCTTTCACAATTCATTTATTACTGATGTGTGGGCCCTCAATTTTTGCTGACTGAATGAATACAGTTATAAGGAAGCATAAAATACATTAAGAAAGACTATATCCTTTTGGCAAATCTTTCCTTTCAGTATGATAATAGCTATTAAGACATGCAGTGTATTTATTTTAGGTCCAAGAGATATTCACGGATTAAGATTTAAAGATAAATTCTTTCCCTTTCTTCTCGTCTCCATACCTTCCTTCCATTTTCTCATCCTTTATTTTACTGTCTGTTGTGATACTGTGTAGATAACATAACTCATTACTGAGTTACTTCCAACTGTCAAAGATACATATAGTAGAAAAGGCAGTTAACAAGACTATAGGTTACACACAACTTGCCACTTTATACTAAAATACTTAAAATCATGTTCATCGCATCAAAATAAAAATAATGTATTTTTATCTTAAATATTTTAATTCCTTTTTCTTTCTTTTGTGACTATAATAATACATAAAATATTGAAAAAATATATTGAAGAAGGAATCAAGCTACAAGGGAAGTGCACTTGTTGGGTTCCCCAGGAAGTAGACCCTAAGACAGAAATTGTACAATTCATAGGCAGGTGCTTTTAGGATCAACACCTGGATTGGGCAGTGAGGGAGGCTGAAATGGGATGTATCTGCAACAAAAGCATCAGCAAATCATAATAGGGAAGCTCCAGGACTAGAATGCTTCTTGAGTTATCCAGAACTAGGGGGCATGACAGGCTTTTCTACTCTTGTACAAACTAGTAACTCTTGTATCAACTAGTAACTGGACATGGGTTGACATCCTCCCAAGTGGTGTGATCATGGGATAGGCTGTGCTCTACATGGACGGAAGCAAATTTCAAAGACAACCTTGCTGACTCAGGTGACAGGTGTCAGCCACCAACATTTCAAGCCGTTGGGGAATGGGTTACTCAGTTAAGGAAAGAGGTAGGAGTGAATTGGGCCAAGAACTATGGCATCCATCTCACAAAGACAGCATAAAGGAAAAAAAGCCATGTGACTTTGAACCAGCAAGCCTGGATTTGGGCAACATTTCTTCCACTTAATAGCTGTAGGAATTTGAACAAGTCATTTAACTCTCTGAATTTGTTTCCTCATCAACAGGAAGGTAATAGTGACCTATTAGTATCTAACAATGGGCTGCCCTGGTGGCTCAGTGGTGAAGAATTCACCTGCTAATGCAGGAGACGGGGGTTCGATCCCTGGGTTGGAAAGATCCCCTGGAGAAGAAAATGGCAACCCACTCCAGTATTCTTGCCTGGGAAATCCCATGGACAGAGGAGTCTGGCAGGTTGCTGTCCATGGGTCGCCATGAGTCAGACATAACTTAGCAACTACACAACAACAAATAATATATAACAATAATTACAGCACCTTTTAAAGTTCATTGTAATATATGGAAAAGAGTACTGCAATCTGCAGATCATACTATTAAAATTTCAGATCATACTATTAAAATTTTACAGAAAGAATGGCTCAAAATGTTATTTGTTTTTAAGACAGTGCTCACTTGAGGCATACATATACAAAAAAATAGAACAGCAAGAATAATATAGAGAAAATTACAGAGAAAGTACATCAGAGAAAGAAAGTAAACCAGAGAAAGGTACATTTCATTTATTCTTACATTTATGAATTTATCAAATGGCATGTGATTGTGAACATGCTCTGTGAAAAGACTCCACTATTATTAGGACATGCCTGTCATGCAAAGTTTGAACATGGGCAGGTTCTCACCTACTTTGACTTTAGAAGAAAATAAACTATCCAACCTTTTTTTGCCAGTCCCCATGTTACTATACAACAGCAGGCCTAGAAGGGTTATCAGGAGATTGGTTCTCAAAACTAACCCACACCCACTAAATTTTCATCACTGTTATATAGTATATAATTTTCTTTAAAAAAATCAAATTAAAATCACACTGCCCTGTAAACTTTTCAACACACAATCTTCCATGGATTTACAAATGTCTTAGGACTCAGGGCAGCTCCTATGATGTATGTGCCAAAGACCGCATGACAGGGGTATAGGAGGTGATATTTCATACCACCTACATGCGTTTCTTTATATTTCTGAGACAGCTCTTGCTGACAGGAGAATTGATGGCCACAGAATAGCCACATAATTTTTACTCTCTGTCTATAAAACTTAAGAACCAGTTTGGTTGACTCTTCTTCAAGTTGGCAAACAAATAAACAACCACCCTTGGGCTAAAACCATGGCATACCTTTTAAAAAGTGGCCAACTAATGATTTAGTGAATATTGTACTAAAATCTCTTGTTCTTGTTACCTTCTAGGTGAACTTATTTCTCCTTTTTCTGTGATGTAAAATATACATGTAAAAAAGCATACATATTAGGAATGTGTACAGCTCAACGAATAAAGTAAACAATTTTAAGATATGTACTAATTCTCTTGGGCTTCCCTCATAGCTCAGTTGGTAAAGAATCTGCCTGCAGTGCAGGAGACCTGGGTTCGATTCCTGGGTTGGGAAGATCCCCTGAAGAAGGAAATGGCAACCCACTCCAATATTCTTGCCTAGAGAATCCCATGGACAGAGGAGTCTGGCAGGCTACAGTCTATGGGGTCGCAAGAGTCGGACACAACTAAGCAACTAAACCACCACCATTAACTCTCTTATAGCTATTAACTCAACAAGCTGTAGGAAGATTTAAAGCAAATAAGAAAACAAATAATGAAATTCAATGTATTGAATAGAACTCAGAAAAGATGGGAAAGTTACAGAGAATTAGACAGAAATTTTATCAATAGATTTCCATATCTGAAAGTCATAGAAAACTAGCCAGATTAAATGAAAATATACCATAATCACCTCAAAATGAAATCTGTATCACTTATGTTTTGCTGTGAATCAAATCACCCCAAAACACAGTGACTTAAAAGAATAATCTTTATTTCACAATGAGTTGGGCTAGAATCAGTTTGCTTGTTCAGTGACTGGTCTTACCTGTGGTCACTCATGTGGCTACAACCAGTTGGTGGGTAAGCTTGGAAGTCTCAACTGGGAAGGCTCATTGGCCTCATATGCTTTTATCCTCAGGTGAGCTGATCCAGGCTTCTCCATGTTGTCAGTGTTGCCAAGAGTAAGAGATCCCAAGGCGAATTCAGAAGGGCTTTTCACATATCAGCTCAACATTCAGAAAACAAAGATCATGGCATCCGGTCCCATCACTTCATGGGAAATAGATGGGGAAACAGTGGAAACAGTGTCAGACTTTATTTTTTTGGGCTCCAAAATCACTGCAGATGGTGACTGCAGCCATGAAATTAAAAGACGCTTACTCCTTGGAAGAAAAGTTATGACCAACCTAGATAGTATATTCAAAAGCAGAGACATTACTTTGCTGACTAAGGTCCGTCTAGTCAAGGCTATGGTTTTTCCTGTGTTCATGTATGGATGTGAGAGTTGGACTGTGAAGAAGGCTGAGCGCCGAAGAATTGATGCGTTTGAACTGTGGTGTTGGAGAAGACTCTTGAGAGTCCCCTGGACTGCAAGGAGATCCAATCAGTCCATTCTAAAGGAGATCAATCCTGGGATTTCTTTGGAAGGAATGATGCTGAAGCTGAAACTCCAGTACTTTGGACACCTGATGCGAAGAGTTGACTCATTGGAAAAGACTCTGATGCTGGGAGGGATTGGGGGCAGGAGGAGAAGGGGACGACAGAGGATGAGATGGCTGGATGGCATCACGGACTCGATGGACGTGAGTCTGAGTGAACTCCGGGAGATGGTGATGGACAGGGAGGCCTGGCGTGCTGCGATTCATGGGGTCGCAAAGAGTCGGACATGACTGAGCGACTGAACTGAACTTTCACATATCTTTGGCATCACGTTTGCTAATGTCCATCCATCATTAAAGTCACATAGACAAGCCAGGATCATTGAGAGAGGGATTACATAAGTGCAAGCATTACCCACTGGGGGCCACCATAGCAACAGTCTACTGCTGCTGCTAAGTCGCTTCAGTCGTGTCTGACTCTGTGTGACCCCACAGACGGCAGCCCACCAGGCTCCCCCGTCCCTGGGATTCTCCAGGCAAGAACACTGGAGTGGGTTGCCATTTCCTTCTCCAATGCATGAAAGTGAAAAGTGAAAGGGAAGTCACTCAGTCGTGTCCGACTCTTCGTGACCCCATGGACCACAGCCTACCAGGCTCCTCTGTCCATGGGATTTTCCAGGCAAGAGTACTGGAGTGGGTTGTCTGCCTTCTCCGAACAGTCTACCATACTACCAACTAAATACACTCAGGTGGCATGATTAGAACAGAAAAGAAAAACTGAGCCAGCCATATGTGAGTGTCAAACCTCTGGCTCTACTACTATTAATAACTTGTTATGTGACTTCAGAAAGACCATTCTGTGCGTCGCAGATCTCTCTCAGGTAAATGATACAAAGACAGAGATCATGAGTATAAGGGTAACACACACACAAGTTAATGTTTATAAATTCTTAATTGTAAAGAACAGAATAAAAATAAATAAATTATTAAATTTTTGTGTTTTATGCTAAAAATCCCACTGAACTATCCAACTATTTTATTATTGTTTAGAATTGTAAAATGTGCACATTTTCTCCACCACTTAATGTATAAAGGAGAAATCTAAAGTACAATATTATTTAAAAGTATGTGTTGTACTGCAAACATCCTATTTAGAGAATTTCATCTTTTTTATATAATTCTATCTTTTCTTGAAAATTTTAACTTTTCATCATGAGACAAGTAATAATTTTGGTTCATTACCATGCTGCTAAAATTTCCCCCAGGACTGCTCTTAAACAGGCACATATAGTTGACCCTTGAGCAACAGTGGTTGAAGCTGTGTGGATCCACTTATATGCAGACTTTTTCCAATAGCAAATACCCCAGCACTACACAACCCACAGTTGCTTGAATCTGGGGATGCAGAAACACGAATACAGAGGAAGTGTATATGTGAAGGACTATCAGTTATGCATTGATTTTTTACTTCACAGAGGATTGGTGCCTTTAACATCTGTGTTATTCAAGGATCAATGGCACTGCTTTTTACCCAGAGGGCTTTTTATAGAATATAAGTAAGTTGTATCCTTTCAATTTCAACAGTTGTACACATACAGGATTGGGAAGGCTCACCAAACAAAGTATTTGTTTTTCCCTGTATTTAAGCCAAAGCTATCCGTTGAAGCTCTTAAACTGCAGTACATTAGGTAGGGAGAAGGATATGCTCTGGTAACAAAAAGATCCACAAGCTTTAATTATTTTTAAACAGGTTAGCTGGTTTCTTTCTCAGTGAAGGATGAAGAGGTGGCAGCTATGGCTCCACAAATCTAGAAAAATTCACTGTTATTGGCTTCCATGAAATGTTTCACATGTCAACGTTTTCAGCCAATAAGAAGGAAAAAGAAAAAAATCAGACTACAAGAGTCTTCTTATTGAGTGGAACAGACGTTGCATAATTATTTCCATTTATATCTCATTGGTTAGAACTTGGCCTCACGGTCACAGTCAGCAGGGAATTTGAGAACGTAACCTGAGGAGCCATTTTCCAAGGAAAAAAGGGAATAGATAGAGGAGAGACTAGTAGTAATCTTCTCCATATACGAGATCTAAATATCTGAATACTTCCTATAAATTGAGTTTAAGTGTATTAAGTCTTTTTTAAAATATTTTTTAAGTTTCTATTTTTGACTGTGCTGAGTCTTCATTGCTGCACAGGCTTTTCTCTAGTTGTGAAGAGCAGGTGCTATGCTCTAGCTTTGTTGCACGGACTTCTCATTGCAATGGTTTCTCGTTGCAGAGGACAGGCTCTAGGGTGCTCAGCCTTCAATAACTGCAGCATATGGGCTCAGGAGTTGTGGCTCCTGGGTTTGAGCACAGGCTCAACAGTTGTGGTTCATGGGCTTAGTTACTCTGCTGCATGTGGGATCTTCCCTGATCAAGGGTCGAATCCATGTCTTCTGCATTGGCAGATGGATTCTATACCACTAAGCTACCAGGGAAGCCCCAAGTGTATTAAGTATTTATTTTTATTTCTCTAGATGTTGACCCCTTAGTTGTATTTTTTAAAATTCTGTATTAATTATAAAAAGATACAGACTCTTATATTTGAAACTAAGAAGCAGTCTAGGGTAGGAATCTTCTCAATGGTTTTTCTGCAAGGTGGTCTCAGATGCTGACGATATTTCCATTTGATAAGGAACTTCTACTGCATGATGCTATCCAATTAAAACATTCTCATGTATGCCAAAATCTAACTCCTCTTAATTTATATTTATCTTAGTTGTGCTTGTAGGACAACACACAGAGTCTATCCTTTATTCTCTATGATCTCCTAAGAATATCTGAAGCTCTTTCTCCTCTTAATTCTCTCTTCAGGTTAAACATCCTGTGTAGGCATAAAAATTTCTAGAATAAGTTTGAGAAAATCTAGAAAGTCTTCCATGTTCTACCTGGACAAGTACACTTTGTGAAAAACAAAGCAGCTGTTTGAGAATGCTGAAGCAATAATATTTCTCCAAAACAATACTAGATATTTATTTTTTAATGATAGCTTATTTCCTAACATAGTGATTATTCCAGTGTGGTTCCTAGACCAGCAGGCAGAAGCACTTGGGAATTTTTAGAAAGGCAGAATATAAATGTGTTTAGTCGCTTCAGTCGTGGGGTCTTTGTGACCCCATGGACTGTAGCCCACCAGGCTCCTCTGTCCATAGAATTCTCTAGACAAGAATACTGGAGTGGGTTGCCACACCCTCCTCCAGAGGATCTTCCCAACTCAGGGATGGAACCCAGGTTTCCCACCTTGCAGGTGGATTCTTTACTGTCTGAGCCATGAGAGAAGCCCAGAATGCAAATACCCAGGTCCAAACTCGGGTTTACTAAATCAATTTCTCCAAGGGCAAGATCCTGTGATCTACTGGACCACATGACTCATGCTGCTAAGATGGAGAAAGTTGGTACTAAGGAAATAAGAATAAGATATGTGTGTTAATTGTTTATGAGGCAGAAATGCTTATTAACTTACTAATGACATACTTTTGTATTTACTAGAAAATACTAATTAATTTTTTATTGCTAAGTAAAATAAGCCATCTTTTTTGTAAACATATGTAAACTTCAGATTCCCCTGCCTCTGGAGTAATGATGGTAATAATCACATTTCCTGGGTTCAATGAATGGTTACAAGAGTGTCCATGAGGTTTCCTGATGATAATTTTCCTTGCTTTTTTAATTGTTCTGTAAATGTAGTAGCTGTAGTGAGTAAGCACAGAGAGAAGCCAGCTAAAGGGAACACTTTGTTTTTTTTATAATCCCCTGTTTTGATTTTCACTTGCTTGGCTTTATTTTCCAATTGGAAATGGTGAAGTCCTCAATATTTTGTGAGAGCCAAAAACAATGTTTACATGACCTACATAATTTACATGGTAAATTCCACCTCAGGAGTGACTAAATTTTAACTTCAGAAACAATATTATCTTCATGAGTTTTCAAAGAAGAAAAGCCATCTTTAAACATGACTAAAAACAGCCCTGTCTTTCATGTAATCTTGAAAATGTTCATAGTTTTAAAATAATGATTAATTTTATATACTGATTTAAATAATGATCCATTTCATGTTTAAATAAAAGTTTGATTATCTGCTCTGTACCAGCGACCTAATTCATGCCATCAGTGAAACCAGAACTTTCTTCCTTTTACTGTGGTCTATAAGTCTGACCACTGTATGACTTTTATTCAATTTCAGTTCAGTTCAGTTGCTCAGTTATGTCTGACTCTTTGAGACCCCATGGACTGCAGCACGCCAGGCTTTCTTGTCCATCATCAACTCCTGGAGCCCACTCAAACTCATGACCATCATGTCGGTGATGCCATCCAACCATCTCATCCTCTGTAATCCTCTTCTCCTCTTGCTTTCATTATCTTTCAAAATTATCTGGACATGTGAATTTCCTGAGAAATTGGGGGTATGATAAGAGAGAGTGCTGCTGCTGCTGCTAAGCCGCATCAGTCATGTCCAACTCTGTGCGACCCCATAGACGGCAGCCCACCAGGCTCCTCCGTCCACGGGATTCCCCAGGCAAGAACAATGGAGTGGGTTGCCATTTCCTTCTCCAATGCATGAAAGTGAAAAGTGAAAGTGAAGTCGCTCAGTCGTGTCCAACTCTTAGTGACCTCATGGACTGTAGCCTACCAGGCCCTCCATCCATGGGATTCTCCAGGCAAGAGTAGTAGAGTGGGTAAGAGACAGTGCAAGGGATTGCAAACCCAATAATATCAGCATGTAATAAATTAGTTTGATCTAAAAGGAAATTAGTAGACAAGTATGAGTTTATACAAAAAAATATTTACTTCCATTAATTTCACACTTCTGATACTTATATTTTCACATAATTGCTAGGTTAGTATGAGTCACTACTAAACATTATAGAGAAGAAGAACCCTAAAAATCTTGGATTCCAATAAGCACAGGGGGAAACCATGTGGTAACTTGTCTTAAATATACAGAAGGGGTGGCAGAGTATAATGGACATAAGCCCAGTTTTTGGATTTACACTGAACTGAGTTGCTTCCAAAGTCAACCCAAGCATAACAACATTGGACAGTTTACTTAATCTAATTGGATACAGCTCCAAATTCCACATCTAGTTGTCATACCTCTGACAAATTAATGGTTCTCTTGAAACAGTGTCTTTGTTAGATGATGGTTAAAATATCTACCTCATAGGGCTTTTGTAATTAGTAAATGTGAGTATGTAAGTATAGCAGAACAAGAACCCTATGCTATGTACCCTTCCATCTATCCTCAACCCTAGTTGGTCGAAGTGATTCGTTGACAGTGGATCTCTGTTAGCAAGAAAGAGGCCCTCCATGCTGAAGGCTCCCATTTTCTTGGAGAAATGGAGAGAAGCTGATTTTCCCTATGTCAGAAACAAACTCAAGCCTCTCCCCTTCCTCTCTTTGCCAAAATGGACACCTAAGTATTCATCTTAGCATCAAGTGGGTCTGAAGGAAATCTCATTTGAACAATAACAAGATTCTAATGCATTCTCTGGACTCTAAGTGTGTTCACAGTAAGCAAGATGACTGCCTTCTCTCTGATAATGTATTTCACTTGCATGCCCACTCAGATGCAGCAGGGACACATGTCTAGAAAATACACTCCAGCAGAGTGCCAGGCACAATGTAAACATTCAAGAAAGATTCTGTTGCATCTGACCTTACAGACAACTTGAACTTATGAACACATTCTTGGAATGGAACTCACTTATATATAGGGGACTTATGAGGTGTCTAGAGGACTCATAAAGGTAACTGGACTGAAAGGTGTGAAGGCCCATGAGACAAGCAGGTTAGAGATGTGTGCATGTATACACTTGTGTGCACACACAGAAAGATTAGGCAATGGAATTCTTGATGCTGGTCCTTTTCATTCAAGAGACAAGGTGGAGCAGAAAATGCTTAAGAGTTGGCAAAATTGTTTGAGTTTAAATCCTACCACATTTTGGCTTTGTGATATTAAGCAAGTAATTTACCCCCCTCACTGAAAAAATCACAGTGAACTTAAGTGTGCATCATGCGCAGCTACTATACAGATAAACACATCTTCACCTGCTGCACGCTGACACTTCATCACTTTTTTTTTTAGTGAAAGTTTTCATTTTCTTTATTTTTTAATTTTGTTTTAATTTTTATTTTAACTTTAGTTTACTTTACAATACTGTATTGGTTTTGCCAAACATTGACATGAATTCACCATGAGTGTACATGCGTTCCCAAACATGAATCCCCTCCCACCTCCCACCCCATAACATCTCTCTGGGTCCTCCCCGTGCACCAGCCACAAGCATCCTGCATCCTGCATCGGACATAGACTGGTGATTCGTTTCTTACATGATAGTATACATGTTTCAGTGCCATTCTCCCATCTCATCCCACCCTCTCTCTCTCCCCCCGAGTCCAAAAGTTCACTCTATAGATCTGAGTCTCTTTTGTTGTCTCGCATACAGGGTCATCATCACCATCTTTCTAAATTCCATACATATGCTTTAGTATACTGTATTGGTGGTTTACTTTCTGGCTTACTTCGCTCTGTATAATCGGCTCCAGTTCCATCCATCTCCTTAGAACTGATTCAAATGTATTCTTTTTAATGGCTGAGTAATACTCCATCGTGTATATGTACCACAGCTTTCTTATCCATTCATCTGCTGATGGACATCTAGGTTGTTTCCATGTTCTGGCTATTATAAACAGTGCTGCGATGAACATTGGGGTACATGTGTCTCTTTCTATCACTTCATCACTCTTTAAAGGTTGGTCCCATTGTAAGATGGAAGAGGTTGAGACTCTAGATTAGTGTCAGTGACCGAAGGTTAACTGAAAATTAACCTGGTTAATAAACTGACACTTGTTTTCTCTCTCACTAAAATAGGATATGAATAATGCCTCCATCATAGGCTTGTTAACAAGTTACAAGGAGCACTTTGTAAGCTACTATAAAATTAAATGGTAATATAAAATTACAGCATTTAACTTCTCCAAAGATTAAATGAAGAACATGTAAATTATTCTAGTTAAGGCCAAATATATAGAAAGCACTTAAAAATATTATTTTCCTCACCTTCATACTTTTTCTTTGCTCTTAAAAAGAGAAAAGGTTATTTTCAGGGTGGTGGATGTGTGGGACATTGGAGTGGCAGATGCAATTTCACATTCTTCTTGCCCAAGACTGAAAGCTGTATGTAGACTCTCTGTATATGGTATTTCTCTCTTCTATTAGCTCAACTCCTTTACTTCCTCCAGCTGATATTCCCTGCTAGCCCTAAGGAACTGAAAGTTCAAGTGTCTGTTGCTCAGTCATGTCCAACTCTGTGACAGAATACTAGAGTGGGTTGTCATTTCCTTCTCTAGGGGATCTTCCCGACCCAGGGATCAAACCAGGGTCTCCTGAATTGCAGGTGGATTGCTTACCATCTGAGCTACCAAATTAGAAGAGTGTGAACTTGGGGACAGGACAAGTGCAGGTCAATAAAATATGATTTGGAATGGAAGAGAGTAAGGAGCAGAATATAAGCTATCCATCCCACGTAGTAAATAATATCACTTCCACTGCTCACTTTCCCTGCCTTTTAGGCACTTGTTCTTTCATGATTGTGTAAAAATTAATTGATCAGCTATTTATACCATAAGTCAGAAAGGTTTCCAGTACAGGATTTTATCTTTAAAACCTCCAAGGGATGGAGAAGCAAAGAAGGCTTAAATTCTGCTTTGTACTTCTGCAACAGAATCATCAGTTCCTTAATGGATTAAATGTTTTCTATAGGTTAGTTAAGGAACTCAGTCTATTTTCACAATAGTTTATCACCAATTTCATATGTATTGTTATTTTTAAAGTATTATGTCTGTGTAATTTTAGTTGACTTTATTTTTTAAATTTAATTTTTAACTGGAGGATAATTACTTTACAATATTATGATGGTTTTGGCAATATATCAGCATGCCTCAGCCATAGGTGTACACATGTCGCCTCCCCATTGAACCTCCCGCCCACCTCCCAGCCCACCCCACCCCTCTAGGTTGTCACAGAACACCAGGTTTGAGGTCCCTGTGTCATACAGCAAATTCACACTGGCTGTTATTAATAGAAAGAACAGAACCAGTGCCTTGTAAATCTTTTATTTAAAAACCACAAAACAGCTCTACCACTATCTCCAAATTCACATCTAACATTCAAATGAATTGTTTTAATTATCAAGATTTACTCTCTGAACTTTCTCTAGTACACTGAAAACTGCTTAGGAAAAAATGGGCATGCATATATTATATAACATTACCCCAATCCCCAATCATTAGCCTAGAATTTATTATTTTCAGCTGGGCGTATGGAACAGAATTCCTACTTGACCTTAAATCTGTATTGACTTTTGAATCCTTTCACTTGGCTAGAATAACATAGTTTCCCTCTGAAAAAAAAAAATATTGGGTGGAGAGAATTTCAAGATTGGTTCTCTCTGGTGGCATGGGGTCAGTTGTGATTTGAAGTTTCTGTTTGAAAAAGAAAGACTTCCATGGAGATAGACTAGGTGGAGGGTGTGACAATTAATGATAAATCTTGAGGTTCAGAAATGTGGAGCTGATCCCTGACAACGCTGCCACAAATGACACTGGGCCCCAAAGTTCAAGGTTCAGGAACCAGAAGAAGGTCAGAAGAAGAACCAAAGACATGATCATCATGAGAGTGGTGAAGAAAGCTGACTCCAGCTCTGCCGTGTGCACAAAAGAAAGAAAGTGAAGTCACTCAGTCGTGTCTGACTCTGCGACCCCATGGACTGTAGCCTACCAGGCTCCTCCCTCCATGGGATTTTCAAGGCAAGAGTACTGGAGTGGGTTGCCATTTCCTTCTCCAGGGGTCCTCCCAACCCAGGGATCAAACCCGGGTCTCCTGCATTCCAGGCAGACGCTTTAACCTCTGAGCCATCAAGGAAGCCGTGTGCATATGTACTCATTTGTTTCAGTTCAGTTCAGGCTCTCAGCTGTGTCCGACTCTTTGTGACCCCATGGACTGCAGCACCGCCAGGCCTCCCTGTTCATCATCAACTCCCGGAGTTTACTCAAACTCATGTCCATTGAGTCGGTAATGCCATCCAACCATCTCATCCTCTGTCATCCCCTTTGCCTCCCACATTCAATCTTTCCCAGCATCAGGGTTTTTTTTTTTTTCCAGTGAGTCGGTTCTTCGCATCAGGTGGCCAAAGTATTGGAGTTTCAGCTTCAACATCAGTCCCTTTAATGAATATTCAGGACTGATTTCCTTTAGGATGGACTGGTTGGATCTCCTTGCAGTCCAAGGGACTCTCAAGAGTCTTCTCCAACACCACAGTTCAAAAGCGTCAATTCTTTGGCACTCAGCTTTCTTCACAGTCCAACTCTCCATACATGACCACTGGAAAAACCATAGCCTTGACTAGACAGACCTTTGTTGGCAAAGTCATGTCTCTGCTTTAGAATATGCTATCTAGGTTGGTCATAACTTTTCTTCCAAAGAGTAAGCGTCTTTTAATTTCATGGCTGCAGTCACCATCTGCAGTGATTTTGGAGCCTAAAATGATAAAGTCTGTCACTGTTAAAATCTATTGCCCATGAAGTGATGGGACAGGATGCCATGATCTTCGTTTTCTGAATGTTGAGTTTTAAGCCAACCTTTTCACTCTCCTCCTTCACTTTCATCAAGAGGCTTTTTAGTTCCTCTTCACTTTCTCCCATAAGGGTGGTGTCATCTGCATATCTGAGGTTATTGATATTTCTCCCGGAAATCTTGATTCCAGCTTGTGCTTCCTCCAGCCCAGCATTTCTCATGATGTACTCTGCATATAACTTAAATAAGCAGGGTGACAATATACAGCCTTGACGTACTCCTTTTCCTATTTGGAATCAGTCTGTTGTTCCATGTCCAGTTCTAATTGTTGCTTCCTGACCTGCATACAAATTTCTCAAGAGGCAGGTCAGGTGGTCTGGTATTCCCATCTCTTTCAGAATTTTCCACAGTTTGTTGTGGCCCACACAGTCAAAGGCTTTGGCATAGTCAATCAAGCAGAGATAGATTTTTTTTCTGTAACTCTCTTGCTTTTTTGATGATCCAACGGGTGCTGGCAATTTGATCTCTGGTTCCTCTGCCTTTTCTAAAACCAGCTTGAACATCTGGAAGTTCACAGTTCATGTAGAGTTGAAGCCTGGCTTGGAGAATTTTAAGCATTACTTTACTAGCATGTGAGATGAGTTGCAACTGTGTGGTAGTTTGAGAGTTGTTTCACATTGCCTTTCTTTGGGATTGGAATGAAAACAGACTTTTTTTTTTCTTCAGTCATGTCCAACTTTTTGTGACCCTATGGACTGAAGCTCAGGCTCCTCTGTCCATGGGATTCTCCAGCCAAGAATATTGAAGTGGGTTACCTTGCCCTCCTCCAGGGGATCTTCCCAATACAGGGATCAAACCCACATCTCTTATGTCTTCTGCATTGGCAGGTGGGTTACCACTAGCACCACCTGGAAAACCCAAATGTTGTCTTACATAGGCCAAGCCAACAACTGCCCTGAAATACTGAGCACACAAGCAGCACCGTATCAGTGCTTCAAGACCCTGCACTTCTAACCATCTGGCCACTCAGTGGGTATACCATCCTCTACACTTGGGTCCAGACAGCATAGCTGGACATTAGCTAAGGTAACAACTGCTGCTATTACTGCTGCTACTGCTAAGTCGCTATAGTCATGTCCCACTCTGTGTGACCCCATAGACGGCAGCCCACCAGGCTTCTCTGTCCCTAGGATTCTCCAGGCAAGAATACTAAAGTAGGTTGCCATTTCCTTCTCCAATGCATGCATGCTTGCTAAGTCGCTTCAGTTGTGTCTGACTCTGTGTGACCCTATGGATAGCAGCCCACCAGGCTCTTCCGTCCACAGGATTCTCTAGGCAAGAATACTGGAGTGGGTTGCCATTTCCTTCTCTGAGTTGAGGTAAAGAAGAAAGCAATTCTGAGACATGCTAAGCACCCTAAGCAGATGTGGGAGGGGAGTAGACTCTGACATTTGTCACCATGTAGGAAATACTGGTGGTTTTACCGTTGTTTTACCTCCATTTCCCCACCTTGCATTGACAGGCAGCTGATTTCCTTGTAGGAATTGCTCATTTCTTGTGCTGTTGTCAGACTGAGGAAGGTGACAAGGACTAAAAAGACCCACAATGACATTTTTAAAAAGCCTTTAAGTTACGGGTTGTCTGAAACTACTCTTAATCCTCAGCTTCTAGTTACTTAAGCCAATACTTTCACTTTACAGTCAGTTGGAACTGGCATTTTTTTCTGCCATTTACCTCTAAAAAGATTCTGAACTGGTACGTTATAGCATTTTCTTTTGGTTATTAAATGTCACGCTCTTGCTGCTGCTGCTACTGCTGCTATGTCGCTTCAGTCGTGTCCGACTCTGTGAGACCCCACAGAGGGCAGCCCACCAGGCTCCCCCGTCCCTGGGATTCTCCAGGCAAGAACACTGGAGTGGGTTGCCATGTCCTTCTCCAGTGCATGAAAGTGAAGTGAAACTGAAGTCGCTCAGTTGTGTCCAACTCTTCGCAACCCCATGGACTGCAGCCTACCAGGCTCCTCTGTCCATGGGATTTTCCAGGCAAGAGTACTGGAGTGGGATGCCATTGCCTTCTCCGGTCACACTCTTGAATAGTCCATAATCTTAACTTTACAAGGGTCTGCCACTTAAACATGGCAATCCCTTTAAATGTGATGCCTCAATAAACACAAAAACACAGCAAAGGTGAGACTTTTGTTCCAGATGTTGTCTGCAATCTACTCGCCACTGTCTTGTTCTCCCTATCTATTGCTCTGGACTCTTTCCTCCCTCTGCTCCTCATGCCTTTGCTTTCTGAGTCTGCTTTTTGGTCTCTAATTTGGTGGCCTATTAGTCTTCCTCTCTTTGGTTTATCTCAGTTCTGAACTCTGGATGTATTCATAGAGTGTCTGGGAGACAAACTCTTCCTGCTAATGAGACGCAACAGGTAGCAAGGCCAAAAGTCTCCAAATGGCAGAAGGAAATAAACTGCAAGTGGCAGATATTTTTTTCCCTCCCTTCTCTACACAAAATTAAAAGAGGCTTCTTTTAATTCTGTGTTGATGACACCTTGTTCTGCCTGAACCTTTTTCAAACCTTGAGGTAACCAATGCATTTTTTCTTACGGAAATGTTTTTCTTAAACTCTGTTAATGGAACTATGCATTTGCTTCAGAATCTGCCTTTCTTCAAAATGGTTCCGCCTAAAGACTATAAATTTTTTCTTTTCTCAAACCTTGGGCTGATAATGACTCAACAAACCAGTATTCATGTCAATTGTTTTATGGCAGGGGATGACACACCTCATGTCATCCTGTCTCAAAAATGCATATTGTGGGAGAGGGTCCTGGTAAAACTCTGTCAGCCTTGAGGTGTTTCTCTTATCTGATTAGAAGCTTGCTAACAGACCTAAAATGCCTTGCTAAAAACTAGCAAGGAGGCGTTCTTTTTGCCCCCTTCTGATGTCTATGCCAGACACTTTCTCTATCTCTTTCATACTGTAATAAAACTCCATTACACAAAAAGTTTCAAGTGGTCAAGCCTAGTCTCTGGTCCCAGATGGAAATCCTCTCCTCCGGAGATCACAAATCCCGGTGTAGTACATGGCTTGTGGCAGCAACCTTTCACTAGTTTTGGTAGAGCTAACAAGGCCCAGTCTTCTCATTGTTGCCCACACCCCTCTGTCCCGACCATTCCAGGGAACCCCTCCTAAGCAGCAGGATTTCTTCATTGAGTCTTTTAGGTGTGTCACTTTTCCTATGGAAAAATTTAATTAACTTAAAAACATGAAATTTTATAAGGTCAAAGGAGCCTTAGAGTTCACTGTATATATTTATTATTTTAGTCTAAAGGAATCTAAAGTTCAGAGCAATTGTGTGGCTTGCTGAGATCACAAGGTAAGTTACAGGGGTCACAAACCACTATGAAGATGGTTTTAGTGCACTTAAAATGTTATATATGTGCTTTAATAACAACATAAACAACACTCAAATACTAATCAAAAGCACGGGACTTCTCTGTCTTGTATATGCCTGGAATGTCATCACTGACAATGGAAGCTCTTTTTCTGGTAACAATTTTTAACATCACCTGTACAATGTTCTGGGCTTCCAAAGTGGTTCAGTAGTAGAACTCACCCTCCAATGAAGGAGCTGTCTTCCCTGGGTCGGGAAGATCCCCTGCAGAAGGGAATGGTTACCCACTTCAGTATTCTTGCCTGGAGAATCCCATGGACAGGCTACAGTCCATGGAGTTGCAAAAGAGTTGGACACAACTGAATGAATAAACAATGATATGTTTTGACAGGGAAATTTGGTGATGTTTAGAACTGGTTGAAATAATCCAAGCTTTCAAGATAATCTCATTATGACCTCATGACTTGTCTCTTGCTTCCTACTGCTCAGATTATTTTCTGCCTAGAACAAAAACTTTAAAACTAGAAATTACATGGAACTGTTCATCAAGTAATTATCACCTCTTTGAATTTCTTCCCTTAATATCTAGTCTCTATTCAAGCAGAACTGTTAACTCATCAAAAACACCATTTTTTCCATCATTTATTCATACTTCATTTTACTTTTTGGTTCATTTAAAAGAGGGAATAATAGATGAACTAGCTCAGGAAAAAAATAAAAAATCTGGCCATGATGAAAGTGAGGGGAAAGTGTGAAAATGTTTGTAATCCTCTCAAAGTGATTTACGCTCTTTGTGATTAAACCTGGGTCAAGCCTTGGCCTCAAAAATTAAGAATTTTTTGTCTCAAAGTGTTCCACCTGTGTTCTGAATTTCATCCCAACCTTTTCTCAGAAACTAAAGATATTTCCTTTCCTGTATCTTTTACCTCTTGTTTCTTATCTGATTCTTCCAATCAGAATTTAAATTGACCAACCTTCTCAAACCTGAAAATCATCACACTTATCAAACAAATAATAATGGGAACAAAATACCAAAATTCTCTTCCCTCAATAATGATGGCTTGTCTGCTTTCTTCCATTCACAGCTCAATTTCCTGAAAATTCACTATGCACTCAAGTCCACCTTTTCATCACTTACTTACTTCTCAGTACATTTCTTATCCCTTACTTTCCTGACTTCCTTGCCTCACTAAAGTCACCAATGACCTCTATATTACAAACACTATTCAAGCATTTTGTCTGAAGATTACAAGAGCTCTTTATCCACATATTACACCATTGATCAATCCTTCTGAGACATAAAGTTGTTTAGGTTCCCCACTGTATTTCTACAGTTCCTTCTGTTAGGTAGTTAGAATAGGAAAAAGGAATCCAGAATGGCGGTGGCTAAAAGACAAGAAGGGGAAAAGCCCATGAAAATAGAACAAAGCAAGGTCTGAGGACCTCAGAGAGGACCTCAGGTAAAACAAACAGCACTCCTGGCTAGCCCAATTTACATAGGGCAGGCCCAGGGGGAGGAGAAAAAAACATATAAAAAGAAGAGCCAAAGGGCCAGGGGTCTCTCTTTTCTCTTTGCGTCTTTTGGGTCGGCATGCCCTCAAGCCTCAAGGAAGTATTTTCCTTTACTTTCTCATTAAAACTAAGCTGTAACACTGGTCCATCTGAGGGCAGTAAAACACTGGTCCGTCACTTCAAATTTTTGTTATGACAAGACAGAACCGAGGAAATTACATACTCCCCTGACACTTCTAAGTCTTCTTTTGCTGGCTAATAATAGATCCATTGTGCTTCAATCATACCTCCTATTATAAAATGGCAGTCATTCCATTTAAATGATAATAATTAAAAAAAAAAACAAAACAGAACTGCTATAAGATGTAAAGGAGCTATAACACAGGAAAGCTCCTAGCACAATATCAAAGATACAACAGATCCTCAAATGTTGTTTAAAAATTTAAAGTAGAAACAAAGATTTATTATTATACTTCATGATGCCTTAATTGCCAAGTATCTGTTTTGCAAACAAATTCTTGGTCTAGGGACAGCCATTCTCTATAATTACAGGTACACAGTAACACCCAATATCTTTTGATCAACTCCACCATTTCAAGTCAGATTCATGATATGCCTTACTAACTAAAACACTTATAAATTGAGGATCAAGACAAAAGTTCTTCAAATAATTTCTCATATGAATTTAAAATAATGGTTTAAAAATGATATGAGTAAAATTAGTTTTGAAAAAATAGGTAAGATCTAATTTTGGAGATCTAACATTTTTAGATCTAATAAGATCTAATATTACATCTAATAAGAGCTAATATTTTTTTTCTCCACAGGAAATTTTCTTTACTTCTCTTTCTGTGGTAACACATGCTGCCCCTGTGGACCTAGAGGAAGGATAACTGACCTAAGCTTGAGTGATCATACATTATGATTCCCCTTATCCCCAAGGTCAGTTTTAGTTACCCAAATGATGGTAATTATCCCCATTCCTGGTATTAATGTCCCTTTATAGTTCCCTCCCCTTGAAACTGCAATGTACTTCTGACCATTAGACTATGCCAGATTGATAGGATGTCACTTCCATGATTAATTTAGGTAAGATAACTTCCATTGTGCTAGAAAAATTTCTATTGATTCTCTCCATTGCTGGCTTTGATGAGTAAGCCACACGTGGCAGGGCCCACATGGCAAGGAAATGACAGCATCTTTCAGAAAGACAATGAGAAACTGAGGGCTTCAGTCCACAAACGGACTTCAAGGAAGTGAATCCAGCCAACCACTCTGTGATCTTTACAAAGTGAATCCTTCACCTCTTGGGCTATTACATGGCAGCACTGCCCTGGTCACAAGAGAAGAATGTCTATTTACAAAAGAAGACATTAAATTCCACAATAAAATGCATAATTGACAAGTGGAGAAATGAAATACAAAAGGTAGAAGGAAAAAGAGAGAAGAAAGAATTTGGTAACTCTAAAAACCTAAGCACCTGCCCCCGACACTATGATCCTCCTGGCTGTTTTTGTTTCTGTTTCCCTTTTGCTGCTTCTGTGACAGACTTTCTCAGCACTTTTCCCATGTCCTAATCAATTTACTATACTGCTGACATTAGTTTGAACTGAGTTTCTCTTGAAACCAAAATAATACTAAAAGTTGGTGATGAGCTAATGAAGAAAAAATAAGATGATAAGAACCCAGATTTTATAACTATTCTCAAAGTTACTATATTTATGTGAAGTCAGAAAGCCTTACTGTTCCCTTAAGAACAAGTTGTTGCCTAAGAAATTTCACCACTTATCACTGTGTGAATCAGATGAGTTTTTATCTAACTTCTCTTTACTTCTGTTCTCTTTTTAGAAAATGGAGATAATATTACTTAACAGGGTTACTATTAGGTTAAAATTAGTACACACCAATGTCAGAAACAAAACAAAAACTAAATAAGTATTACCTGCTATTACTGGTATTGTTATAAACTCTATCCCTTCCAAGAACAAAAAAAATGTGATTCTCTCCATGAGAAACATGCAACTTACTGAAGATTAGCATTGTGATGTCTATTATTTTTCCATCCTTTGGGATAAACTGTGGGCAAGTGACATAAGGACCTTCCACTGGACCTGAGACTCAGGTGCTGAGAGCTCAGAGTGAAAAGAAAGTGAAAATGAAAGTCGCTCAGTCGTGTCCCACTGTGACCCCATGTACTATATAGTCCATGGAATTCTCCAGGCCAGAAAAATGGAGTGGGTAGCCTTTTCCTTCTCCAGGGGATCTTCCCAACCCAGGGATCAAACCCAGGTCTCTTGCAGGCCAGGTCAGAGTATAAGACATATAAATTTGCATATTTAATAAACACCACTTTCTACACAGAAGAGTAGTGTTTATGATTTGAAGACTTCCACATAAAGCTCCATGAGGTTGAGGGTAGAAACTAATATATCGTGAACACATAAGGCTACATATTGAACAACTTCACTTGCTTAAATAAAACATTTTTCAATAAATGTTTTATCCTATATATATTTAGTAAGTGGAAGAGTTAGAGGTAGAGGGAATGTGGGAGACAAAAGAAGAAAATGAAGGAACAGAGAAATGAAACTTTGCTGAACTTCATTCAAAGGTGTTTCAGTTCAGTTCAGTCACTCAGTTGTGTCCGACTCTTTGAGACCCCACGAATCACAGCATGCCAGGCCTCCCTGTCCATCACTAACTCCCAGAGTTTGCTCAAACTCATGTCCATTGAGTCAGTGATGCCATCCAACCATTTCATCCTCTGTCTTCCCCTTCTCCTCCTGCCCTCAATCTTTCCCAGCATCAGGGTCTTTTCAAATGAGTCAGCTCTTTGCATCAGATGGCCAAAGTATTGGAGTTTCAGCTTCAACATCAGTCCTTCCAATGAACACCCAGGACTGATCTCCTTCAGAATGGACTGGTTGGATCTCCTTGCAGTCCAAGGGACTCTCAAGAGTCTTCTCCAACACCACAGTTCAAAAGCATCAATTCTTCGGCATTCAGCTTTCTTTATAGTCCAACTCTCACATCCATACTTGACTACTGGAAAAACCATAACCTTGACTAGATGGACCAAAGGTGTTTATCTATCTACAAAGCTTCCGACCTCTCTGAGATGGGTATGATGACAATCAAGTATATTTGCCCTGCTGTTCCCATTTAATAAAGATTCCATTGATACATAACCATTTACATGAAAAACATTTAACTAAAAGCAACTTTGTAAAAATTCATCTGGAAGAAAATATTTACTTCCCAACTAGTTTTCTTTTAGCAGGCCAAAATAATCCTAATACCAGAAGCTGACAAAGAAATTGCCAAATATATTTATACAGGCATATATTAAAATACTACTAAGATTGCCAGGAGAAATATCAATAACCTCAGATATGCAGATGATACCACCCTTATGGCAGAAACTGAAGAGGAGCTAAAGAGCTTCTTGATGAAAGTGAAAGAGGAGAGTGAAAACGTTGGCCTAAAGCTGAACATTCAGAAAACTAAGATCATGGCATCAGCTCCCATCACTTCATGGGTAATAGATAGGGAAAGAGTGGAAGCAGTGTCAGACTTTATTTTGGGGGGCTCCAAAATCACTGCAGATGGTGATTGCAGCCATGAAATTAAAAGATGCTTACTCCTTGAAAGGAAAGTTATGACCAACCTAGATAGCATATTGAAAAGCAGAGACATTACTTTGCCAACAAAGGTCCATCTAGTCAAGGCTATGGTTTTTCCAGTGGTCATGTATGGATGTGAGAGTTGGACTGTGAAGAAAGCTGAGCACCAAAAACCTGATGCTTTTGAACTGTGGTGTTGGAGAAGACTCTTGAGAGTCCCTTGGACTGCAAGGAGATCCAACCAGTCCATTCTGAAGGAGATCAGCCCTGGGTGTTCATTGGAATGACTGATGCTGAAGCTGAAAGTCCAATACTTTGGCCACCTGATGCAAAGAGCTGACTCATT
Source organism: Redunca redunca (assembly GCA_006410935.1). Classification (NCBI taxonomy): domain Eukaryota; kingdom Metazoa; phylum Chordata; class Mammalia; order Artiodactyla; family Bovidae; genus Redunca; species Redunca redunca. Next base: position 7,258 of record SJYQ01011110.1, on the reverse strand, counting down.
TGAAAAGACCCTGATGCTGGGAGGGATTGGGAGCAGGAGGAGAGGGGGACGACAGAGGATGAGATGGATGGATGGCATCATCGACTCGATGGATTTGAGTTTGAGTAGACTCCGGGAGTTGGTGATGGACAGGGAGGCCTGGTGTGCTGCAATTCATGGGGTTGCAAAGTGTCATACACGACTGAGCAACTGAACTGAACCGAACAGATCAATATACCCCATAAACTGAGAAAAAATAATAAAATATGGTGAAATAATCCAACAATATATACAAAGTTTAATACACCATGACTAAATAAGATCTATACCAAAGATTCAGCTTGGTTTAATTTTCAAAAATCAATTAATACAATTAGCCATATTAAAAAGAGGAATAAGGGAATTCCTTGGTGGTCCAGTGGTTAGGACTCCATAATTCTACTGCAAGGGGCCTAGCATTGATCCCTAGTCATGGAACTAAGCCACATGGCCAAAAAAATTAAAAATAAGGATAAAATAAGGATAAATGAAAATAGGAAGAAAAACATACATTCATTTCAGTAGAAGCAGAAAGATCAGTTAAAATTAAGTATCTGTTTATGATTATAATTCTCAACACACTGGAAACAGAATGGAGCTTCCTTAATCTGATAGAGTATCTATGAAAAATAAGGAATACGGCAAGGCTGAATATTGTCACCCTGCTTATATAACTCATATGCAGAGTACATCATGAGAAACACTAGGCTGGATGAAGCACAAGCTGGAATCAAGATTGCTGGGAGAAATATCAATAATCTCAGATATGGAGATGACACCACCCTTATGGCAGAAAGCGAAGAATACCTAAAGAGCCTCTTGATGAAAGTGAAAGAGGAGAGTGAAAAAGTTGGCTTAAAACTCAACATTCAGAAAACTAAGATCATGGCATCCAGTCCCATCACTTCATGGCAAATAGATGGGGAAACAATGAAAACAGTGACAGACTTTATCTTTTTGGGCTCCAAAATCACTGCAGATGGTGACTGCATTTATGAAATAAAAGACGCTTGCTCCTTGGAAGAAAAGTTATGACAAGCCTAGACAGCATATTAAAAAGCAGAGACATTACTTTGCCAACAAAGGTCCATCTAGTCAAAACAGTGATCTTTCCAGTAGTCATGTATGGATGTGAGAGTTGGACTATAGGGAAAGCTAAGTGCTGAAGATAAGATGCTTTTGAACTGTGGTGTTGGAGAAGACTCCTGAGATTCGCTTGGACTGCATGGAGATCCAACCAGTCCATCATAAAGGAAATCAGCCCTAAATATGCACTGAAAGGACCAATGCTGAAGCTGAAACTCCAATACTTTGACCACCTGAAGCAAACTGCTGACTCATTTGTAAAGACCCTGATGCTGGGAAAGATTGAAGGCTGGAGGACAAGGGGATGACAGAGGATGAGGCCATTGGATGGCATCACCGACTCAATGGACATGAGTTTGAATAAACTCCGGGAGTTAGTGATGGACAGGGAGGCCTGGCGTGCTGTGATTCATGGGGTCGCAAAGAGTCGGACACGACTGAGTGACTGAACTGAACTGATGAAAATATCTATAACCAGTGTTATGTGTGTGCTTTTTAAGTCATTCAGTCATGTCCCAACTCTTTGCCATCCACTGGGCTGCAGCCCGCCAGACTCCTCTGTCCATGGAATTCTCCAGGTAAAAATATTGGAGTGGGTTGCTGTGCCCTCCTCCAGGGCATCTTCCCAATCCAGGGATAGAAACTGCATCTCTTAAGTCACCTGCATTGGCAGGCAGATTCTTTACCACTTAGTGCCATCTGGGAAGCCCTACCAATGTTATAGATAGTGGTAAAATATTCAGTTCTTTCTCTATAGTCTGGAAAAGACAAGGATGGTGCTCTCCTCTATAAACTTGCATTAACATTGTACTGGAGGCCCAGATATTGCAATAGGGCAATAAAATGAAATGAATATAAATAAACACTGGAAATGAAGGATTTCCATGCCTATTTCCAATGAACATAATTGTTTGTGTAGAAAATATTAAATAATTTATCAAACAAGCACTAGAACTAACAAATAAATTTAGCAAGTTTGAAGACTGTATGGTATATAACATATATATATGGAATTTAAAAAGATGGTAATGACGATCCTATATGCAAGGCAGCAAAATAGACACAGATGTAGAGAACAGACTTTTTGGACTCTGTGGGAGAAGGTGAGGGTGGGATGATTTGAGAGAATAGCACTGAAACATGTATATTACCATGTGTAAAACAGATGACCAGTGTAAGTTCAATACATGAAGCATGGCACTCAAAGCCGGTGCTCTGGGACAACCTAGAAGGATGGAGTGGGGAGGGAGGTGGCTGGAGGGTTCAGGATGGCAGGACACATGTGCACCCATGGCTGATTCATGTTGATGTATGGCAAAAAACATCACAATATTGTAAAGTAATTATCCTCCAATTAAATAAATTAATTACTTAAAAAAAATATGCAAACCCTGGCACCAAACTTGAGTCTCCTGCATTGCGGATGGATTCTTTACCATCTGAGCCACCAGGAAAGCCCACAGTGGGATGCTACTAATCTATAAAAAGGAAATATTAGTGATTCTGGGGATGTTTTTAAAGATGTATTCATCAGTCAAACTCACTGAATTTTTTACTTTAAATGGATAGAGTTTATTGTAGGCCATAAAACTGATTTTAAAAAACTTTGTAATTAGTTTCTTTAAATGGGTTGTTACTTGAGTTCTAAGATTTCTCCAAAAATATTGTCAAATAAATGGCCTGTTGGACAATTAAAACGCTAAAATACTTGATCTTCAATATTATGCTTTAAACACAAAGAACTGTGCATGTAAGTGGCTTTAGTTGTGTCTGATTCTTTGTGACCCTTATGGACTGTAGCTCGCCAAGCTCCTTTGTTCATGGGATTCTCCAAGCAATGATACTGGACTGGGTTGCTACACCCTCCTCGAGGGGGTCTTCCCAATCCAGGGATTGAACCTACATCTCCTGCATTGCAGGAGGATTCTTTACCCACTGAGCCACCTAGGAAGCCCACAAAGGACCTACTACCAAATAAATAAAAAGTGAGAGAATTTGTTATTAGCAAACTTGCTCTATAAGAAATATCAAAGGAAGTCTTTCAGGATGAAATGAAAAGATACTAGACGGTAACTCAAATCCACATGTAAAATGAAGAGCACCAGTAGAAGTTTATACCTAGGTAAATGTAAAATGAAGTTAAATGTATATTTTATAACTCTTTGTTCCCTCAATCTGATTTAAAAGATAACTGCTTATCAAACTGTTTTGATTGACTTATGCTGTATCAATATGTAAATTGTTAGTATAAAGAGTCAAGAAGTATGGAGCGAAGCTTCTGTATGACATTAAAATTAAGTTGGTATGGACCTATATCACACTCACCAGTGAAAAGCTTAAAGCCTTCTTCTAAAAATGGAAACAAGACAAGAATTCCCACTCTCACCACTTCTATTACACACAGTATTGAAAATCTTAGCCACAGCAATCAGACAGGGAAAAGAAATAAAAGGCATATAAGTTGCAAGGGAAGAAATAAAACTGTCTCTATTTGCAGATGACATGATACTTTATAGAGAAAACTTTAAAGTCTCCACCCAAAAGATATTAGAGCTACTAAATGAATTCAGCAAAGTTGAAAATACAAGATTAATATACAGAAATGTGCTACTTTTCTATACTCTAATAATGAACAATCAAAAAGAAAGTAAAAAATAATCCAGTTTAAAATCACATCAGAAAGAATAAAATGTCTAGGAATAAAGTTAACCAAGTAGTTGTAGGACCTATGCTCTTAGAAGTATAAAGTACTGATGAGGGAAACTGAAGATGATATAAAAAATGGAAAATTATCTCACATTCTTCCATTGGAAGAATATTGTTAAAACTGCCATACTACCCAAAGCAATCTACATATTAATGCATGACATCTTTCCCATGACATTTTTCATAGAAGTAGAACAAATATACCTAAAATGTATATGGAACCACCACAGATACTGAGTTGCCAAAGCAGTCTTGAGAAAAAAACAACAAAGCTGTAGCTTATCACCTGCCCAGATCTCAGACTATATGACAAAGCTACAGTAATCAAAACAGCATGGTACTGATACATAAACTGATGGAACAGACTAGAGAGCCCCAAAATAAACCCACATACCTATGGTCAACTAATCTATGACAAAGGAGGCAAGAATATACAATGGAGAAAAGACAGTCTCTTCAATAAGTGGTGTTGGGAAAACTAGTCAGGTATATGTAAAAGAATGAGATTAAGACATTTCCTCACATCATGTACAAAAATAAACTCAAAATGAATTAAAGACCTAAATGTAAGACATGACACCATAAAACTCTTAGATGAAAACAAAGGCAGAACATTCTTTCACATAAACCATAGTAATATTTTTTATTCTATCCCTTAAGGCAAAAGAAATAAGAGTAAACATTTTTTAAATGGGACCTAATTACATTTTAAAGCTTTGGTACAGAAAAGGAAACCACTGAAAAAATGAAAAGATAGTCTTCAGAACAGGAGAAAATATTTGTAAATGATGATTGAAAGGGGGTTAATATCTCAAATATATAAATTAGCTCATACAACACACACAACTCAATATCAAAACACAACCCAATCAGAAAATGGGCAGAAGAGCTGCATAGACTTTTTTCCAAAGACGACATACAGTCACATGAAAAGACGCTCCATGTCTCTACTTATTAGAGAAATGCACATAAACACAATAAAATATCACTTCATACCTGTCAGAGTGGCTATCAGCAAAAAAACATATACAAATAATAAATATTGGATAGGATATGGAGAAAAAGGAACCTGCATATACTTTTGGGAATATAAAAAAACAAGCTTACTATATGCTATCCAGAAGAAAGATTCTTTAGATTCAAAGACACAAATAGGGTAAAATTAATAAGATGGTATTGTAAACAATACTCAAAAGAGTGAGAGTGACCATACTAACATAAAACAAAGTATACTTTTTGTTAAAATTGTTACTAGAATAAAGGCAAAGAATGACAAATCAAAATGGTAAAATAATCAATACATAAAAAGGCATAATACCTTTTTAAAATACATGCACTTACCAACAGTCCCAAAATACATGAAGCTCACAGTGACAGAATTGAATGAAAAAAAAAGTCAATTTAATACTAATACCTGGGGACTTCAATATCAAACTTTCAATACTGTGTAGAAAAACTAGACAGAAGATAAGCAAGGAACTACTACTGAACACCAACTAGACCTAATAGACACCCAATCAACAAGAGAAGAATAAACATTCTTCTCCAGTATACACAGAACTCTGTACAGGGCAGACCATCTATTAGGTCATAAAATTAGGTTAAACAATTTTAAAGAACTGAAATGATGACCAAGTATGTCCTCCAACCACAATGGAATGAAACTAGAATTACCAAAAGAAATATGGGAAACTCAAAAATAAGCAGAATTAAACACTACATATTTTCATAAACAATAATCAAAAAGATATCACAATAGAATTTATAAAATGCTTTATTTATTTTCCATTATGGTTTTTCACAGGATATTGATTACAGTTCCTTGTGCTAAACAGTAGAACCTTATTGTTTATTTTATATGTAGTAGTTTGTATCTGCTAATACCAAACTCCTATTTCTCCTCTATGGCGTTCCCACTTTGGTAACCATAAGTTTGTTTTCTATGTCTGTGAGTTTGATTCTGTTTCATAAATAAGTTCATTTGTGTCATATTTCAGATTTTATATATAAGTGATATAATATTTGTGTTTCTTTTTCTGACTTACTCCATTTTGTATGATAATTTATCTAGGTCCATCCCAGTTGCTGCAGATGGCATTATTTTATTCATTTTTATGGCTGAATAGTATTCCACTGTACATTTGCATGTGTGTGTGGTATATACACATCACATCTTCTTTATTCATTCATCTGCTGATGGACATTTAGGTTGTTTCCATGTTTTGGCTATTGTAAATAGTGCTGCTATAAATATTGAAGTGCAAGTGTATTTTTAAATTATAGTTTTCTGAGGATATATTCCCAAGAGTGGGATGGCTGCATACGACAATCCTATTTTTTAGTTTTGAGAAAACTCCACATTATTTTCCATAGTGTTTGCACCAATTTACATTCCCACCAACACTGTAGGAAGTTCTCTTTTTGCCATACCCTCTCCAACATCTGTTATTTGTAGACTTTTTAACAACAGCCATTCTGACTGGTGTGAGGTGGTACCTCACTATAGTTTTGATTTGCACTTCTCTAATAATTAGTGATGATGAGTCTAGAAAAATACTTTGAGATAAATTAAAATAATAATACAACTTAACTCAAATTATTGTATGTAGCTAAATAAATGCTCAGAGGAAAATATACTGCTGTAAATATCTGTATTAAAGAATAAAAAAGATCTCAAATCAATGAATCCTCACAGTATGATCAACTGACTTTCCCCAGGAGTGAAAGACATTTTATTGTGGAAAGAATAGCTTTCTCAATAAATAGTGATGGGAAAATGGGACATCAACATATCAAAGAATTAACATGGACCACGACCTTACATTTAATACAAAAATTAACCTGAAATGGATCATAAATCTACATGTAAGAAATAAAACCATAATACTCTTAGAATAAAATAGGAGTAAATCTTTGTGACCTTTGGTTAGACTAATGTTTCTTATATATGACACCAAAAAGACAAATAATGAAAGGAAAAACATAAATTGGACTTTATCAAAATTAAAAGCTGTTGTGTTTCAAAGGATACTATTGAGAGAACGAGCAGAGACAATCCACAGAATGGGAGAAACATCATATATGTATCAAGAATATATAAAGAACTCAACAACTCAAGGATAAAAGAATAAAGAAGCCAATTTAAAAAATAAAGATGTGAACAATCTTTTCTCCAAAAAACCCAAATGTTCAAGTAACATATGAAAAGTGGCTCAACATTCCTAACCCTTCAGTTCAGTCAGTTCAGTCGCTCAGTTGTGTCTGCCTCTCTGCAACCCCACAGATTGCAGCATGCCAGGCCTGCCTGTTCATCACCAACTCTCAGAGTTTACTCAAACTCATGTCCATTGAGTTGTTGATGCCATCCAACCATCTCATACTCTGTCATCCCCTTCTCCTCCCACCTTCAATCTTTCTCTGCATCAGGGTCTTTTCTTTTTTTTTTTTT
>SJYQ01011102.1:18411-31713 GCA_006410935.1 Redunca redunca | reverse complement strand
TACAACCTATAAACATAGAAATTTTATATTTTTCAGTGTTATGACTGAGAATGGTAGAAGATATCAGAAGGAGATATAACAGACTAGGGGGGGAAAGATTGGATCAAATATAGTATTGTAAAAAACTCTTTGTATTTTTACTTTTCTTCTGAGTGAAATGAGGAGTCATTATAAGTTTTGACTGATATGTGATCAGGCTATTAAGGAACAAGAGCACAAGCAACCAGTCTACTATAAGCTAGTCATGAAATGAGGATGGCTAAAATTAAGCAGTGGTAGTGAATGTGATAAATATGGTAAGACTTTAGACAAATTTTGAAAGTAGGGCCAACATAATCATGATGAGTTAAATATGGGCTGTGAGAAAGAATGACGTTTAGTTGGTAGCCTTTGAATAGGGAAAGATGGAGTTGCCATTTACTGCAATGGGGTGATACGTCTGCAGGTGAAGCAGGTTTCAGGGGAAATATGACTCTTAGCATGAATGTATTGACTTTGTTAAACAGCCCCATGAAAATGTGTATTAAGTAACTGGATTTACAAGTCTGGAGTGCAAAGAGAGGTCAGACAAAATATATTAATTTGAGACTTTTCAACTTCTAGATGGCATTTAAAAACAAAACCCTGGATGAGATCACCAAAGGAGAGAATGTGGATCGAGAAGGTATCTACTGATTGAGCTGGGAAACAATAACATTAAGAGAAGGGCCTGATAAGAAGGAATATATTTATAAAGGTGAATTTATAAGAGATACCCAGTGAGTTAACAGAAAAACCTGGGGAGTATGGGATCCTTAGGGTAGAAAATAGTTTTGTAAAGAAGATGGAATGATCAAAGGCCAATGATAGATAAGTGAAGTGAAGTGAAGTCACTTAGTCGTGTCCGACTCTTTGCGACCCTGTGGACTGTAGCCTGCCAGGCTCCTCCATCCATGGGGTTTTCCAGGCAAGAATACTGGAGTGGGTTGCCATTTCCTTCTCCAGTGGATCTTCCCAACCCAGGGATCAAACCCAGTTCTCCCACATTGTAAGCAGATGCTTTTACCATCTGAGCCATAAAGTGAGATGTAAAATGAAAGTGAAAGTCACTCATTTGTGTGAGACTGTTTGTGTTTCCATAGACTGTAGCCCACCAGGCTCTTCTGTCCATGGGTTTTTTCCAGGCAAGAATACTGGAATGGGTTGCCATTCCCTTCTCCAGGAAATCTCATTACAGGCAGATTCTCTTACAGTCTGAGCCACCACAGAAGCCCGGTAAAGTAAGACAGAGATTAATAAATGAAAATTGGTGGTCATTGATGACTCTTAAGAACAGTTTTCATGGAGTGGTGGGGGAGTGAACAGGGGAACAAGACTAGAGTAGGAGTAGGTTTTAGAGACAAAGAGAGGAAAATATTGAAGACAGTGGATAGGAAACACCTTCAGGAGTTTTGTTGCAAAAGAGAGTAGAAGTATGAGGTGGTAGATGAAACAGTAAGTGAAATCAGAAGAGGGTATTTTTGAGATGGGAAAAAAATGAAACCATGTTCTTGTGGTGATATAACTGTAAAACACATTGTTAATGCAAAAATAAGTTCTAGAAAATATAAACAACATGGCATAATTTATGCTTAAAAATTCACCAATAATACCATATTTCATCTGAGACCAAGATTTTCACATATTTGTGGAGGAAAAAAATAGCATTTACTATTTCCATTTACTTTTCTTATATTTTTTTTTACATTTTTATTTTTCACATTTTAACATCTCTAAATGTGTCATATATCTGCTAATCCATGGCTTATTATAGTTTAATTGTGGTCATTTTCTTTTTTAATGGTACACAAAATTTTCTCAAAATTAACAGTAGTTATATTAAATGATATGCAAAATATATTTTCTATGGGTATCCAAGTAAAGAAGGCAAATCAGCAAATTCATAACAGAGATAACAATCTGGGGCATACATAGAGCCACAGTGACTGTGAATGTTGTAAATATTTATTTGCAATAGTCTAATGATTTAAAAGGGGAATGGATGCCAATATTTTATGTGTAAATAAAAATACATATAAAATATATATGAAACCTGATAATTTTAGAATCAAAAATATAAAAATAAATTTTAGAAAGACAAACAATTTAAAAGAAAGATATGAAAAGAAATACACAATAGGACTACTGAGTGGCAAAAGACCCCACAGGAAAATAAGTTGAAACTCACTAATCAGAAATAAATAAACTAAAGCAGTCAGCTGCCAAGCCTCACTCACTAATTTGGCACACATTAAAAATATGAAAATATTAAGAGTTGACTAGAATGTGAAGAAGATGGAATACCTACAGCACTGATTATACCATAATTTGGTTCAGGGAATTAATGCAAGAATTCGGCAACATTTAGGAATTTTGAATTGCTTATACCTACAACTTAGTATTTCTTTTTCCAGTGTATACACTGCAGAAACTCTGAAACAAGTCCAGGAAACTATTCATTGTATCATTGTTTGTAATAATGAAATGTTGAAATGAATTAAATGACCATCAAGAGAATCGATGCTTGACTATATTATTAAATGGATGACAAAAATGTTATATACATATACTCTGCAATAAAGTTGAAGATAACAAGGAATGTTAGAGATATAACCTGGAGAAATTTAAAAACAAAATATTGAGTAACAAAAGCAAGATGCAAAGAACTAATATACTCATGATTAAACTTATGTTCAAAATAAAGCTCAGCGAAATTAAATTATTACACATATCAGAGTTGTTTCAGGCTTGATGACAAGGCTTTTTTAAGAAAAAAAAAGCCAAAACATTTTCTTGAATATCTGTAAGAGTGGATACATACATACACTTTTTAAAGGAAGTGATAAATAAGCTTGTTCAACTGAGTACATGATTGGTTAGTTTTAAAAACTGTAGAGATGTCATAATCTTATCAGTTGCACAGTACATATATATATATATAGCTGGGTCATAAGAACCCATAGCCATCTCCCAGAAATGTCTTGTGGGCCACTGAAAGAGAATTATCCTCTTCCCCTCACAGTATGGAGTAAATAATTATCCTTCATAATGGACATTTAAAAAATATATATGAAAAACAAAATGAATAATATCTGTTTGTAAATAATATAGGTATGATATAAAGATGGTTAGGATATGCAAAATTTGAATGATGATTTTTATCGTTAGAGAGGAAGAAGAGAATAGGATCAGGATTAGAGAATAAAAGAAAATTACATTTTATTGATAATATTTTAATTTTAAAATGCTTCAATAAAAACAGGTAAAATTCTAATGGAGAGTACTTATTACTTGTAATATTGCTATATACACTGTATTTTCAAAATACCATTAAAATGATATTACAAAGAATTTTTAAAAATTGAATCTGCAAAATGACCCTAGATCTCTAAAAGAGTAGAAAAAAAGGTGAAAGAAATAGAGGGTTCATATTTTGCTTGAAGCCCTGGGGAATGAGATTTATAGTGGTTTTAGGGTAGATTATTTTCTTCAAGTGAATCTTCTGAATTTTACAGAGTCCATAGTACATGCAATTCTTTTCAATCTGTGAAAAAGAAGAAAAGGAAAAAAATATATATATATATATATATTTTTTTTTTCAAGAAGCCTTGAGATAACCAGAGAGTAAAAATTCCCTAGAGATTGTATCAAGATGCAAATAAGCACAAGCTCATTTCTCTCGTCCTATCTCAAATCCTCTTAAATGGCAAGAAACGCCATTTTCCGTATATAGAGACTAACATCGGAAGGGCCCAGGAGAGGCAGAGAAGGGAAATTCTTGGAAAATGGGAAAACAGATGGGGCACGGGCACTGCGGCAGGGGTAGGGTGGGGGAAATTGGGGCCCCTGATCTGGAGACAGAATGCAAAGCTGGTTGGGGTGGGGCGTTGTGGATTTAGCAAGGCGCCTCCAGATTTTGGAAAGGCGTGGGGCCGGGAGACAGAAACACCTCCCAGGCACAGGGCGGAGGTGGGCCTGAGAGTGGAGGAGGTGGGGAGGATGGCAGTGTTTGGCAGGAAGGGGCGGCCTCTCTCCTGGCAGGAAGCTGCGCGATGGTAAGAGGGAGGAGACTGCGGCTGCGGCAGCGGCTTCTGGGATCCCGATGTGGCAGAGAGGCCGTCACCGTCAAGGAGGTGGAGGGCCCGCGAGCCCGGTGTTGGAGACACGGCCGCCATCCTCTTCGTCAGCTCAGCTGTCTTCCTAGACACGCTCCTCGCCTAAGGATCCTTCCCTCCCAGCTGTTGCAAACTCGAACTGGTCGCCTGCTGATCCTCTTTCACCACAGGTTCACAGCGGAGGCAGCAGTGAGGAAGCAGCAGTGAGGTGTCCGATTTGGACACGTGAGACCTGCGGTCCCCCGACTTGGGGAGGTGGGCGCTGGACTAGAGAATCAGAGGATGCGGGTTGGTGGGTGTCAAGAGGGAAAATTTGGGTTCTGTGCTGGAATGGAAGATGAGGGAGACTGAAAAAGGTGATTTGGGGATGGGGGGTCGGGGGAGGGAGAGCTGAAGAGCACCTGGGTGGTATATAAAGGTGGCTCCAGAAAGAGAAAGACATTTGTTCTGGGCACCCAGCGGCAAAATGGGGTAGACCAGGAAGAGATATGAAGGAGAGTTGAACAATAGGCAGAAGGAATAGGGATGGGAGGAAAGACAGATGAAGAGCAAATTACAGTGAGCAGGCAGAAAGGGTACTATGTTAATCTAAATGGAGAGACTGAGTGGGAGCTAATAAATGATGAATATTTGTATTTGATATGAGGAGTCTAAGATGGCAACAGAGGTATTAACCAAAGGAGCCTGCTTCCTCTTGCTGGGGGCTCAAAAACCAAAACTACCACCTTTCCAACCCTCCAGCACAGCCAAATAAGTTTGGAGGGAGGACACTGCAGGCAAACATACAATAACATTTTGATAGGCAGCATCTCTGCTGGACATCCAATAACTTGGATGGTAATACATATACCTGATGCCCAGGGAATTTGCAATGCAGAGAAATAAAATTTCACACTACAGTACACTAAATGTTTCTCCCTAGCCTCTTTCCTCCCCTTGCAGGTATGAAGACACCTCACAAAAAGGCAACTGCAAGGCAGCAAACCAGGGAAATTGTTGATGGCCACACCTTGTCTGCAAGTATGAGGAAGAAAAAGATTTCTCAAAAGAAACAGAGGGGCAGACCTCCCTCCCAGCCCCGCAGGAACATCGTGGGCTGCAGAATTTCACATGGATGGAAGGAAGGCAATGAGCCCATCACCCAGTGGAAAGGAACCGTTCTGGATCAGGTGCCTATAAATCCCTCTCTTTATCTGGTGAAATATGATGGAATTGACTGTGTCTATGGACTGGAACTTCACAGAGATAAAAGGATTTTAAAGCTTAAAATCCTTCCTGATAAAGTGCCATTTTCTCCAGTCAGAGATGTGCACCTTGCAAATACCATAATTGGTAAAGCTGTGGAACATATGTTTGAGGGTGACCATGGTTCTAAGGATGGATGGAGGGGGATGGTCTTAGCCCAAGCACCCATCATGAAAGCCTGGTTTTATATTACCTATGAGAAAGATCCTGTTTTGTACATGTACCAGCTTTTAGATGATTATAAAGAAGGTGACCTCCATATCATGCCAGAGTCGAGTAAGTCTTCTCCAAAAGAAAGAGAGCCAGAAGGAGTTATAGATGGCCTCATAGGTAAACATGTAGAATATACCAAAGAAGATGGCTCCAAAAGGACAGGCAAAGTCATTCACCAAGTTAAAGCCAAACCTTCTGTGTACTTCATCAAGTTTGATGATGATTTCCATATCTATGTCTATGATTTGGTGAAAAAGTCTTAACGGTTAGGGTAAACATTATCACGTGTATGTAGGCAAATGTATGATTTGGAGAAACACAAAAAATGTTGCTTGTCAGTGTACTGAAAGTATAGGGGTCCCTAATAACCCATCTTCATTGCCAGCAAAACTGTTGTTTTGTTCTGAAAAATATAAGTTTATGTAGCTATGACATGCTGTGTGTAAGGAATTTGTCATGGTGAAAAGGTTGGGTGTGTTTGGTTGAGGGGACATGAAAGGAAGGAACAAGTGTAAATTCAGGCTGTGAATAAAGTTCAGCTAGTATCATAATCAGTCATTTAAAAATGGAACAGGACTTTGCTGGTCTGGTCTAAGGAGAGGAGGGGAGAAGGAACTAGAGATAGATTTGGGGGGAAAGGAAGAGAGATGGCTGCTTAAGAAAGGAGGTGGGAAGGGGTCAGAAATGGAAAGGCTTCTAGGGGGAGGGATAACCTAAGAGGGGGAGGCAGCCAACTAGGGGGGTTGAAGAATAACAGAGAGTGAAATCTTGGGGTTAAGAGGAATAACTCAGGATAAATTGAGTAAAGAGGGTCACAAATACATTTAGAAGAAGTTCAGAGCAAGGGAGACAAAGATAAAGTTGGCAGAGATCTGAGGAGAAGCTAAAAGGATAGTCCAGAAGGGGAGGAACACTGAGGAAGGAGAATTCTCCTCCTTCCACAGAGAGAGTGAAAATAGAGAAAACAGGGCATGAGGTGTGGGGTCCATGAGAGATTGGAAGACCCAAGAAAAATAGCACTTCTGGCAGTATCCAAGTTGCCCTCCCTAGCTTTGTGCACAAAGAATGTGGCAACAAAGCAAGATTGGAGCTTCTCTAGAGGGAAATTTTGACAGGAATGTCTCAGGAGTTAAGCAGGAGCCAAGTTTATACATAAAAGGCTTTTATTATATTAGGGAGTTCATGCCATACCGGCTGAGCAGAGCCCAGCCCTCAGCCTAAACACACTAGCATGGTGCTCCATTGTAAGGGGCTGTAGGCAGTTACCTCATATTTTCCAGAGGATCCAGGGGCAGTAAATCTCAGACCTGAAGTTCTTGGTTCACTTCCTCTACACTGAATAAATTATTTTTTTCGGGAACGAGTCAGTGGAGTTCTCAGAACTTAAGAGATGTGCCACCTTGCATTCGGAAAGCATTTTATCCAGAAAAAAAGGCAACTTTCTCAACCCAGATACTGTACTCATCTCACTGTTCTTCAACTTCCTGAACTATACCTTGCCTCCTTATAGAGGACTGAGCTTAATGCTTCTCTCCAGGGCATGGGGGAATACTTGACTCTCCGTGCTTCTCTCAGTAGCTGCCTGAAACCACAGGTATCTCCCCCCCAGTGCTTCACCAGATGGAGGTCTGCTGCCTCCAGAAACCCCATTCTGGCAATACCCCAACAAAAAGAACACTTACTGACTCTTCACGGGTACCTCCTGACTAGTCTTGCCCACTTCAAGCACACGGGAAACTGTACTAGAAATGTGTGCAGTTATATTTTCAGGTGAGATAGGTGGCTTGGGCAGTTGGGCGGAGAGTTGTGACTTTGTATAACTAAGTCCTTTGACTGTATAGTGCCACATAGGTTGTTGGTGGGAAGAGGGTGTGGTAACTCCCAATAAATTCCCTCTGAAGTATGGTGTCCCAATACATGGGTCTTTGTCCTCTTTTCCTTTCCTTCCCCCAGTCCAGCTGTGGATGTTCCCTTCACAACTCTCTCTGGTTTTCCCACTCCAAATTCTTCACTGCCCTCACAGAAACAGTGCTGGTGTCTCTCTTCTGCCCAGTAATCCAGGTATAGCAAGCAGAGGGGAAGGCAGGGAGCTTCCCGGAGTGGAAAGAAGTTGGTAATTCCAGTTTATTCTCTCCACCCAACATAACCTGAAGCTGTTTGCCTCAAGAACTACACAAGGTGAGCCCACCTCACCAGAGCAGGGGGATAGATTTTGTTTCATTCATCACATAATTCAGTCTAGCAAACACCTGCAGGCCACTCATGGTCCAGTTTCAGCCCACTGTCATGTTTTGCTTGATCTTCATGTTTTTATCATTCTCCATTTTTAAATTAGCTATATAGACATTTGGGGGATTTCACATTTCAAAAATCCACATTTCTGGCTTACCTTTAAAAACAAAACAATAGACCAAGGGTTAGGACCCACATTCCAACAAGGACACAAGCAGTTGACTCTGAGGAAAGGCTCAGCCTATTTTAAACTCAGAATGCCCTCTCAAGTGGACCATGCCCCCACATGGCCTGCTTCACTGTTATAAAATGTCCAGATGTCCTCTGGAAGCATTTGCATTGGTCACTTTGGGGTTAGACCCAGGGGAAACTGCTAAACTCCTCTTTGGCTTACTCTGACTGCCTTTGCCTTTTAATTTATTTGCTTTATCTTCATCTCACCATTGCTTACTTCAGGTGGGCTCTCAGCCAGTCAGTCTTCTAGACACAGGAGGAGCCTATGGTAATAAAGAAAAGAAACAAAATAATCTTACCCTCATGGAACTTTCATTGTAGTGTGGGAGAGAGTAGTCAAGATAAAATAAAAGGATAAATTATTTTCAAAATGATAATGTTAAGTAGAAACATAAAGAATGGGCTATGGAAGTCCCAGGGAGGCTGAAGTTGGGGAGATTATGAAGTAAGAGAGGGCTTCACTTAGAAAATAGCTTTTGAGTAAAGGCCTAAAGACAATAAGAGAACTGGCCCTGTGGCTGTCTGGGGAAGGAGCATTCCAGGCAGAGGTACAGCAAATGCTGAGCTCTCAAGGCAGGAGTAGGACTGTCATGTTCAAATAACACTAAGGTTACCAGTGTGGCTGAAGCTGAATAAGCAAGGTAGAGAATATCAGGAAGTGATTTCAAAGAGGTGATGGGATCCCAAAACAGATAGCTTAGAGTGTTGAAGGTCCTAGAATGGAATTTGGCTTTTCCAGTGAGCGTGGTAGGGAGTCGTTCCAGTATTTCTAGCAGAGGCTGGGTATGATTTGGTTTATATTTTTCACAGGATCATTCTGGAGACTCTGGAGTGTAATCTGTTTGCGGTCAAGTCTGGGAAAAGGGAGATCACATATACTAGTGAAACAGAAGAGCAACCTGAAAACATTTACAAACAGAAAATTTGAATCATAATAGAGGTGGTAGTTCAGATAAATGATGAAAAGACATTTTATTCAATAAATGATGCTGCATTAATGTGTTTTCCATATGACAAAAAATAAGCTTAAATCCCTTCATCACATCCTACACACAAATTCTTCATGGATATTAACGTTATTACTCAAATTTAAAAGGTAATATTTATAAAACTTTTAGAATAAGAAGTGAGTGTTCAGTTTTTTTTTTATTTTATTTTTCCTNCTGTAGAAATGGGAAAGATTTATTTTACATGCAAAAAATGCACAAGTGATGAAGGAAAAGTTTGAAACTTTTGATTATTTGAAGATATGGATGCCCCTAATATAAAAATCATCATATTCAAAGTGGAGTTAGAGAGATTATGTTACAGACTGTGATAGTTAAAATGAATTAAATAAAAATGTATTCTTGAGGAAATAGCACAACCTATAGAAAACTTGGCAAACTAGGCAATCACAAGTAGATCAGTCAATAAATACACATTTCCTTAATCAGTTCCCCATTAACTTATTATATCTTTTCCANAAGTTCCATTACCTCCCTCTCTAAGCCTCTGCTACCTCATTTGTAAAATGAAAATAATAGCACTGTCTTCATAGGGTTATTTGTGAAGATTAAATTAATTAGTGGATGAAAGTGTTTAGAAAAGTGCCTGGCACAGAGTAAGTGTGTAATAAACATTTGTTAACTATATGAATCTCATCAGTAACCTAGGAAAATGAAAAAGTAACATGATCTCACATACATTAGATCAGCAACACGTGAAGTCTGAAAATATTCATTGACCAGTTAAAGAAGTGGGAGATCCATACATTCTAGGTGAGAGTTTGTCAGAGAGAAATCTGCCATTATCTAGCGATAGCCTAGATAGAAGTAGTTGCATTTCCAGCAGTTTCATTCTTATATATTGTTGAAAGACAATTCTACATGTGTCTCACATGTTACTGTACATCTGGTGAGCAAAACACTGACAATTCTTTGTTTTGAGCTATTTTTTGAGAGATATTTGAATGGCAAACAGCTTTCAAAGACAGAATAGGATCTCCATCTGAAGTAAAAAGCAGGAATGCATAGAGTCTTCGGAAGGTAGTGATTTCCTCTGGAACAAAGGGCAGGAATGCTTATTCCAATATAATGAAGATAATGTCTCTTAAGAACAAAGGAAAGGGATTCTTACTGCCCATTATAAAAGTCTAAGGATCCCAAACTGAGGTTTCCTCCTTTGTAATGCAACTTAATTTGTATGTATGTGTCATGTAACCATTCTTCATCACCCTGTAAGGAGTGGGATTCAGGCTTATAGGGTAAAGACACTGATACTCAGACTATTTTTATTAATGTGAGTAATAAACTATCCTTTGTCTATGACCAAAAATCTCATGTATTCTACTGGCACCCAAGAAACTGTGACAGGTAACTTGTTAGCTCACAAATAGGGTTCACTTCAGCTCACTCACTCAGTCGTGTACGACTCTTCATGACCCCATGGACCACAGCACGCCAAGCCTCCCTGTCCAACACCGACTCCCGGAGTTTACTCAAACTCATGTCCATTAAGTCGGTGATGCCATCCAACCATCTTATCCTCTGTCCTCCCCTTCTCCTCCTGCCACCAATCCCTCCCAGCATCAGGGTCTTTTTAAATGAGTCAGCTCTTCGCATCAGGTGGCCAAAGTATTTGAGTTTCAGCTTCAACATCGGTCCTTCCAATGAACATTCAGAACTGATCTCCTTTAGGATGGACTGGTTGGATCTCCTTGTAGGCCAAAGGACTCACAAGAGTCTTCTCCAACACCACAGTTGGAAAGCATCAATTCTTTGGTGCTCAGCTTTATTTATAGTCAAACTCTCACATTCATACAAGACTACTGGAAAAACCATAGCCTTGACTAGACAGACCTTTGTTGGCAATGTTTCTGCTTTTTAATATGCTGTCTAGGTTTGTCATAACTTTCCTTCCAAGCAGCAAGTGTCTTAATTTCATGGCTGCAGTCAGCATCTGCAGTGATTTTGGAGCCCCCCAAAAATAAAGTCAGCCACTGTTTCCACTGTTTCCCCATCTATCTGCCATGAATTGATGGGACCAGATGCCATGATCTTCATTTTCTGAATGTTGAGCTTTAAACCAACTTTTTCACTCTCCTCTTTCACTTTTATCAAGAGGCTCTTTAGTTCTTCACTTTCTGCCATAAGATTGGTGTCATCTACATACCTGAGGTTATTGATATTTCTCCCAGCAATCTTGATTCCAGTTTGTGCTTCCTCCAGCCCAGCGTTTCTCCTGATGTACTCTGCATATAAGTTTAGTAAGCAGGGTGACAGTATACAGCCTTGACGTACTCCTTTTCCTATTTGGAACCAGTCTGTTCTTCTACATCCAGTTATAATTGTTGCTTCCTGGCCTGCATACAGATTTATGAAGAGGCAGGTCAGGGGTCTGGTATTCCCATCTCTTTCAGAATTTTCCAGTTTATTGTGATCCACACACTCAAATGCTTTTGCATAGTCAATAAAGCAGAAGTGGATGGTTTTCAGCTTCATAATCTTCACTCTTGATAATTAGAGTAATGAGGATAAAATACTGACAGAGACATGGTTTCTGCAAGAGGAGGAATGAGGACAAGAGCCAATTAATGGGATTTGAGGGTATTTTATGACAACTGATGGTGAATGTACAAATAAACTATGCATAAATAGTCCTCCATCTTTTAATGAGGTAGAAGTAGTGAAGCAGTTGCAGGATGAGAGCTGAAGGTGCCTTGTCCCCAGTGGGGTCAAAGTTCACATGGATCTCTCTGAGTATGATGGAAAATTTGAGGGAAGGGAAAGAGTCAAACTTCAGTGGACCTGTTAGATATGGACACTCAAGTCACTGTTTCATTAGCTCATAAAAAATGAGCTAATGAAAATTGGACTGGGTTTAAAGTGCAAAAGAAGACGTTATGACCTTGAGAGTGAAAACTTTGGGGCCAGTTCTGTGCAGTCTAGGTATTATCTCTCATGTGAATATATAGTGGGAACAGATACTTGTATTTCCCTGCCCCATAGGGGCCAAATGAGATTCAGCCATAGAGCAGTATTGGTGAGGCACATAAATCATTTTCCCACCAACCTCCCTGTCCCCTTCTGGGTGCATCCCAAGAGAAAAAAATTCACAGCCAAAATATAAGGAATTGAAGGAAGCACATGTGGTTAGAAGTTTAAGGACAGCCATGTGCAAAAAAGCTTCAAGCTTAGAGGGAACTATTGTCAAATTCACTTATTTCTCCTATACTCTAATCTGTTGCAGACAATGTAACTCTAGTTAAATCCATTACACAGGCTAATGATACGTGATACACTTTTAAATGTTGACAACATCTTTCCCATACTACTGGCATCTGAAGATCAAGATCTTTTGACATTCAGGTGGAAAAGTCTCCAATATATTTTTCTTGTACTCCTTCAGGGTTACTTAAACTCCACTGGCATTTCCCAAAATTGGATACGTCACAAGTGCTTCTACATTCTGATTTTCAAAAATTTCTAAATACATGATAACTTTATGATTGATAGTCAGAAGCCTTAGTCTTCACGGGCCAAGCTAGACAGAGTAGTTAAAAATCCCCAACAAATTTCAAGAGTCTTCTTACCAAGTAATGTTTCTCAGTACTACATGAGCCAGATTTATAATACTTAGTTCTTCAAATAGTCAAAGAAAAATTGTCTTTTTCTCCCTTTCNGAGTTCCATGCTCAGTTCTTTGGGCTTTCAGCCAACAGAACTACAAGAAGTTTATGTTGTTTATATGATGAACACTTTATTGTATTTTGTTATAGGAGCCTGAATTGACTAAGATGAATAATATATACTTATAATGAAATATTAATATTACTCAATAAGAAATGGGAATAAAGTTCTCATACATGCTGTGATGATAATGAACCATAAAAAACTATTCTAAGTGAAAAAAGCCTGACAGAAAAAAGCTAAACACTATTAATTTCATTCATAAGGAATATCTAGATAGGCAAATTCATACAGTAAGCAATGTTATTGTTGTTCAGTAACTCATTTGTGTCCAACTCTTTTCAACCTCATGGACTGTAGCCCACCAAGCTCCTCTTTCTGAGGGATTTCCCAGGCTAGAATATTGGAATGGGTTGTCATTTCCTTCTCCAAGGGATTTTCCCGAGCCAGGGATTGAACCTGCATCTCTTGCATCTTCTGCATTGGCAGGCAGGTTCTTTACCAGTTGAGCCTCTAGGGAAGCCCTATTGGAGCTTTCCCTAAAAAGACATACTTTGACTTATTTGGTGGTACCAT
>SJYQ01011091.1:174210-206119 GCA_006410935.1 Redunca redunca | reverse complement strand
CTTTGGAAGGAATGATGCTAAAGCTGAAGCTCCAGTACTTTGGCCACCTCATGCAAAGAGGTTACTCACTGGAAAAAACTGTGATGCTGGGAGGGATTGGGGGCAGGAGGAGAAGGGGACGACAGAGGGTGAGATGGCTGGATGGCATCACTGAGTCAATGGGTGTGAGTCTGAGTGAACTCTGGTACTTGGTGATGGACAGGGAGGCCTGGTGTGCTGCGAACCATGGGGTCTCAAAGAGTCAGACACGACTGAGTGACTGAACTGAACTGAAACGAGTTTAGTGCATATAACAGTTATATTTATAGTGTATTGTAGTCTACTATGTGCAATAATGGCATTATATCTAAAAAAAAGCTCTGTGGTTACTTTAATTAAAAAAATATTTTGTTCCTGAAAAATGCTAACTGTCATCTCAACCACCATCAAGTCATAATCTTTTTGCTGGTCGAAGGTCTTGCCTCAGTATTGCCTGCAGACGATAAGGGTGGTGGTTGACAGCAACTTCTTAAAATAAGACTACAAAGAAATTTGCCCCATCAATTGACTCTTCCTTAACTTGAACACTTAAGAGCCCATTGCAGAGTTATTAATTGGCCTAATTTCAAAGCAGGGCAAAGACTAATAGAGTTTTGCCAAGAAAATGCACTGGTCATAGCAAACACCATCTTCCAACAACACAACAGAAGACTCTATACATGAACATCACCAGATGGTCAACACCGAAATCAGATTGATTATATTCTCTGCAGCAAAAGAAGGAGAAGCTCTATACAGTCAACAAAAACAAGACCAGGAGCTGACTGTGGCTCAGATCATGAACTCCTTATTACCAAATTCAGACTGAAATTGAAGAAAGCAGGGAGAACCGCTAGACCATTCAGGTATGACCTAAATAAAATCCCTTATGATTATACAGTGGAAATGAGAAATAGATTTAAGGGCCTAGATCTGACAGATAGATTGCCTGATGAACTATGGAATGAGGTTCATGACATTGTACACGAGACAGGGATCAAGACCATCCCCTTGGAAGAGAAATGCAAAAAAGCAAAATGGCTGTCTGGGGAAGCCTTACAAATAGCTGTGAAAAGAAGAGAAGTGAAAAGCAAAGGAGAAAAGGAAAGATATAAGCATCTGAATGCAGAGTTCCACAGAATAGCAAGAAGAGATAAGAAAGCCTTTGTCACTGGTCAATGCAAAGAAATAGAGGAAAGGAACAGAATGGGAGACTAGATATCTCTTCAAGAAAATCAGAGATCTCAAGGGAACATTTCATGCAAAGATGGGCTCAATAAAGGAAAGAAATAGTATGGACCTAACATAAGCAGAAGATATTAAGAAGAGATGGCAAGAATGCACAGAAGAACTGTACAAAAAGGATTTTCCCGACCCAGATAATATCGATGGTGTGATCACTCATCTAGAACCAGACATCTTGCAATGTGAAGTCAAGTGGGCCTTAGAAAGCATCGCTACGAATAAAGCTCATGGAGGTGATGGAATTCCAGTAGAGCCATTTCAAATGCTGAAAAATGATGCTGTGAAAGTGCTGCACTCAATATGCCAGCAAATTTGGAAAACTCAGCAGTGGCCACAGGACTGGAAAAGGTCAGTTTTCATTCCAATCCCAAAGAAAGGCAATGCCAAAGAATGCTCAAACTACCTCGCAGTTGCTCTCATCTCACACACTAGTAAAGTAATGCTCAAAATTCTCCAAGCTAGGCTTCAGCAATATAATACGTGAACCGTGAACTTCCTGATGTTCAAGCTGGTTTTAGAAAAGGCAGAGAAACCAGAGATCAAATTACCAACATCTGCTGGATCATGGAAAAAGACACAGAGTTCAAAAAAAAACATCTATTTCTGCTTTATTGACTATGCCAAAGCCTTTGACTGTGTGGATCACCATAAACTGTGGAAAATTCTGAAAGAGATGGGAATACCAGACCACCTAACCTGCCTCTAAAGAAACCTGTATGCAGGCCAGGAAGCAACAGTTAGAACTGGACATGGAAAAACAGACTGGTTCCAAATAGGAAAAGGAGTCCGTCAAGGCTGTATAGTGTCACCCTGCTTATTTAACTTATATGCAGAGTACATCATGAGAAACGCTGGGCTGGAAGAAACAGAAGCTGGAATCAAGATTGCCAGGAGAAATATCAATAACCTCAGATACACAGATAGCACCACCCTTATGGCAGAAAGTGAAGAGGAAGTAAAAAGCCTCTTGATGAAAGTGAAAGAGGAGAGTGATAAAGTTGGCTTAAAGCTCAACATTCAGAAAACAAAGATCATGGCTTCCGGTCCCATCACTTCATGGGAAATAGGTGGGGAAACAGTGGAAACAGTGTCACACTTTTTTTGGGGGGGGGGCTCCAAAATCATTGCAGATGGTGACTGCAGCCATGAAATTAAAAGACGCTTACTCCATGGACGAAAAGTTATGACCAACCTATACAGCATATTCAAAAGCAGAGACATTACTTTGCCAACAAAGGTCCGTCCAGTCAAGGCCAAGGTTTTTCCAGTAGTCATGTATGGATGTGAGAGTTGGACTGTGAAGAAGGCTGAGTGACGAAGAATTGATACTTATGAACTGTGGTGTTGGAGAAGACTCCTGATAGTCCCTTGGACTGCAAGGAGATCCAACCAGTCCATTTTGAAGGAGATCAGCTCTGGGATTTCTTTGGAAGAAATGATACTAAAGCTGAAGCTCCAGTACTTTGGCCACCTCATGCGAAGAGTTGACTCATTGGAAAAGACTGTGATGCTGGGAGGGATTGAGGGCAGGAGGAGAAGGGGACGACAGAGGATGAGATGGCTGGGTGGCATCATAGACTCGATGGACACGAGTCTGAGTGAACTCCGGGACTTGGTGATGGACAGGGAGGTCTGGTGTGCTGCGATCCATGGAGTGGCAAAGAGTCGGACACGACTGAGCGACTGAACTGAACTGAAGTGACTGAACTGTGCCTCGGAATAGGGAGGCTCAACGGGGGAGGACAGAGATGAGGGAATGGCTGGTTAGTGGAGCAGTCAGAACACCCTCAGCGTTTATTTTCACCATCTTATATGGTTAAGTATTCGTGTGTGCATATGTGCTCAGGTGCTTCAGTTTTACATGACTCTTTGTGACCTATAGACTGTAGCCTTCTAAGTCCCTCTGTTCATGGGATTCTCCAGAGAAAAATACTGGAGTGGGTTGCCATGCCTTCCTCCAGAGGACCTTCCTGACCCAGGGATTAAACCCACGTCTCCTGTATTGCAGTAGAATTATTTACCCACTTACTCTCCTGGGAAGCCCATGGTTGCAATATGCAGTGTCCCAAAACAATTATAATAATAACATCAAAGATCACCAATCACAGATCAGCATAACAGATATAATAATTGTGGAAAAGTATGAATATTGTAAGGATTACCAAATGTGACACAGAAACATAAAATGATCAAATGGAAAAAATGGGGCTGAGAGATCTGCTCAACCCAGAGTTTGCCACAGACCTTCAATTTGTAAAACACACTCTGTCTGGAAGTGCAATAAAGGAGGTGTGCCTGTAATGATAATCTCCTGTTTAACTGATGCTTTCCAGTTTACCAGGCACTTTCCCACACTTTCTCTCCATTTCAGTTTGTTCTCTCCCACTTTATGGATGGCGAGTCAGCCCGTACGTGCAGAACTGGGATATGCCCCATGTGACTCTCAGGCAAGGGCTTTTACCCTACCTTGATCTGCCCGTCACCAACTACGTTCTCATATCCTACCCGACTTCCTAGTTAGGCAGCAGGTCCCTGAACCTCGTGCTATCTCTGTCCTCAGGGAAGTGACCTACGGAAGGTCCCACGGCTTTACACGCCAAAGCTGAANAAAAGCAAAGGAGAAAAGGAAAGATAGAAGTATCTGAA
This sequence comes from Redunca redunca, assembly GCA_006410935.1. NCBI lineage: Eukaryota > Metazoa > Chordata > Mammalia > Artiodactyla > Bovidae > Redunca > Redunca redunca. The sequence goes on along the minus strand of SJYQ01011091.1, from coordinate 202,210 downwards.
TGCAGAATTCCAAAGAAGAGCAAGAAGAGATAAAAAAGCCTTCTTCAGCGATCAATGCAAAGAAATAGAGGAAAACAACAGAATGGGAAAGACTAGAGATCTCTTCAAGAAAATTAGAGATACCAAGGGAACATTTCATGCAAAGATGGGCTCGATAAAGGACAGAAATGGTCTGGATCTAACTGAAGCAGAAGATATTAAGAAGAGGTGGCAAGAATACACAGAAGAACTAGACATAAAAGTTCTTTACGACCCAGATAATCACGATGGCATGACCACTCACCTAGAGCCAGACACCCTGGAATCTGAAGTCAAGTGGGCCTTAGAAAGCATCACTACAAACAAAGCTCATGGAGGTGATGGAATTCCAGTTGAGCTGTTTCAAATCCTGAAAGATGATGCTGTGAAAGTGCTACACTCAATATGCCAGCAAATTTGGAAAACTCAGCAGTGGCCACAGGACTGGAAAAGGTCAGTTTTCATTCCAATCCCCAAAAACGGCAATGTCAAAGAATGCTCAAACTCCCGCACAATTGCACTCATCTCACACGCTAGTAAAGTAATGCTCAAAATTCTCCAAGTCAGGCGTCAGCAATATGTGAACCGTGAACTTCCCGATGTTCAACCTGGTTGTAGAAAAGGCAGAGGAACCAGAGATCAAATTGCCAACATTCGCTGGATCATGGAAAAAGCAAAAGAGTTCCAGAAAAACATCTACTTCTGCTTTATTGACTATGCCAAAGCCTTTGACTGTGTGGATCACAATAAACTGTGGAAAATTCTGAAACAGATGAAAATACCAATCCACCTGACCTGTCTCTTGAGAAATCTGTATGCAGGTCAGGAAGCAACAGTTAGAACTGGACATGGAACAACAGACTGGTTCCAAATAGGAAAAGGAGGACATCAAGGCTGTATACGCTCACCCTGCTTATTTAACTTCTATGCAGAGTACATCATGAGAAACGCTGGGCTGGAAGAAACATAAGGTGGAATCAAGATTGCCAGGAGAAACATCAATAACCTCAGATATGCAGATGACACCACCCTTATGGCAGAAAGTGAAGAGGAGCTACAAAGCCTCTTGATGAAAGTAAAAGAGGAGAGGGAAAATGTCGGCTTAAAGCTCAACATTCAGAAAATGAAGATCATGGCATCTGGTCCCATTACTCCATGGGAAATAGATGGAGAAACAGTGGAAACAGTGTTAGACTTCATTTTCTGGGGCTCCAAAATCACTGCAGATGGTGATTGGAGCCATGAAATTAAAAGATGCTCACTCCTTGGAAGAAAAGTTATGACCAACCTAGATAGCATATTCAAAAGCAAAGACATTACTTTGCTGACTAAGGTCTGTCTAGTCAAGGCTTTTTTTCCAGTAGTCATATATGGATGTGAGTGTTGGACTGTGAAGAGGACTGAGCGCTGAAGAATTGATGCTTTTGAACTCTGTTGTTGGAGAAGACTCTTGAGGGTCCCTTGGACTGCAAGGAGATCCAACCAGACCATTCTGAAGGAGATCAGCCCGGGATTTCTTTGGAAGGAATGATACTAAAGCTGAAACTCCAGTACTTTGGACACTTCATGAGAAGAGTTGACTCATTGGAAAAGACTCTGATGCTGGGAGGGATTGAGGGCAGGAGGAGAAGGGGACGACAGAGGATGAGATGGCTGGATGGCATCACAGACTCAGTGGACACGAGTCTGAGTGAACTCCGGGAGTTGGTGATGGACAGGGAGGCCGGGCGTGCTGCAATTCATGGAGTCGCAGAGTCGGACATGACTGAGGGATTGAACTGAACTGAACTGAAGAAGAGGTAGAAGCTAAAGATTTAAGGAATGTGGTATTGCTAGCGTGTTTTACTATAGCTTATACAGATTAGGAATTTCTGAGATATTAATAGCTAGACGCCTTTTAGGAGATAGTGTGCTTAGGATTCTAAGGGCAAACAGGATTTAGAAAGATAAGAAATAAACTGAGGAATGTGGTATGCAACCCAGACATAAGCATGAGTTACAATGTAATCACAAGTTAAGTAAACAGGATTCTGAGAGAATCCCTGAAGCAGAAACTCTGTGTGAAGGGCAACAATGTTTTATGGAGACAATAAATCTGGGTGAGGGGAAACTGAAAATGCCAAACCTCTGACCTAATGCTTTTGTGAAAGTATAAAGGAGAACCTGAAGCTTGAAATAAACATGCAGTCCCCTACCTTGAGTCAGAGACGGCATCATTCTCCGCCGACAACGTTCATCTCTTCAGTCTGATTCCCTGGCTGCTGGAGCTGGACTCCGGCACATGTGTATGCAAAATATGTCATCAATGAAATGTGAAGCCTGGACTGAGCACCATTCAGAGAAAAGCACCCCCCAGCTCTCTTTTTCTTTCCCAGCCTTACTAAGGTGTAACTAACAAAAATGGTATAAATGTACTGTGTACAAGTGATCCTGTGATAGAATCATACACTGAATAATTATTATAGTCGAGTGAGTTACACATCCACCTGTGACTACTCTGTGTTATTTTTCTCTGGGTGAATTTCAAGGATATAGAAACACTACCGGCAGCATGCAGTACCTCAGATCCCAAGAACGTACTTATTTTACAAGGGAAAACCTCTACTCTTTTGACTACCAGTGCCCCATTTCCCCCTCCACCCAGCTCCTGGTAACAGCCTTATTACTCGATGGCTCTATGAGTTTGACACTTCTAGTTTCCACATAGGGTCTGTCCTCATTTGTCAGGCTTATTTCATTTGGCATAATGTTCTCTAGGTTCATTCATTCTGGCATAAATGCAGGATCCTTGACTTTTATATTTATATACAGAGAAAAAATAGTTCATGAATATACAGTATATAATAAATATTTCTATACCACACTTTTGTTACCTATTCTTTTGTCAGGAGACACCCGGGCTGTGTCTACGCCTTGGCTACTGAAAATCCAGTCACACTCATGGGACTGTGGACAGATCCCTGAAAAACTGATTGCTCTTCCTTTGGATATCTGTCAGGAATGGGTTTGACAGACTGTAGGCCTGGTCTATGTTAATTTGTTAAGGAACTTCCATTTTATTTTCCAACATAGCAGTACCATTTACATTACCACCAACAGTGCAGTTAAGATTCTGTGTTTTCTGTACTGTGCCTGTGTGTGTGCTTATTTTGGGAGGGACAGGAGTGGATAACATAGAACCCAGCCTCGCAACAAGACAGTTGCAGCTGCATCTTCTAGAGGACAAGCCTCCAGGCTGCAGATCACTGTGGCATCGCTGCCCTCTGATTTTTTGGAGCCATCCTCCCCTACGTCACAGGACTTTATGACTCTTCTCAGGTTGGGCCCAGAGATCCCTACTGAGCAGGACCACCTTATAACAAGCATTCTGTGATCTTAACCTTAGTACTCCTATTTTCCCAGCGGGACTCAGACAAACTTACAAACTTTCATGGTTGTCCAAGAGAGTGTCCAAAGAGCCCATAATGAGTCTCTAACCCTCTTATACAAACAAAAAGCATTCCAAGCCCTGATAGCTCATGCATGAGGCAAAATACAAAAGAGGACACCCAAGGATCCACAGACAAAAGACACCATATTTTCATTTACAGTGAGTGATCCGGGTCAAACACTGAAATCTCCAAAGACTATGAAAAAGAGGGATAATTCCAATGATGCACATGGCCCACTGAGACCTCAGCATCTTCCAAGGAAACACTCCAGATTCTCATCCCAAATGCACACAAACCTTTCTGCACCGGCAATACCAAGTACACAATGATACCAAAGTCGATGCAAAAAATGACCTGAGATTTTCCCTGTTACTCTATGGTGCCTGCCTGCTGAAAGAGCCAACAAAAGCCAGGGAGTGCAGTGGATGCTGGGGGCACCTGCTAGAACCAGCCCCTCAAGCCCAAGGCTCCCATCCTCTTGCACCCACAGGTGCCTGTGGGCTCAGCCCAGGCCACAGTTCTAACAGTGGAAAAGACTTCTCTTGGCTGAATTCCACGTCCTTCATTGCTGCTCACGTGTGGTCACGAGTTGTCAAATCAAACCTGTGCAGGCACGTCCGCTTCAGCACTGCTGTCCCGGGGAACACGAGCTCAGGCAGTAGAACCTCAAACCACTCCATGCAGGCTCTCCAACAAACCTGCTTCCAGGTGCTCCAGCTTGAACAGAGACATTCTCTTCCAACAGATCCACACACCCCTTGTCCCTGCAACTACACTTGGGATGGGGGCACACTCCATTCACTGGGCTCACGTTGATGCCCCCAAGTACTGCCACAACCCTCCTGCAGACCCCACCAGGCTCCCTCCACTTTCCCCATTTGTCTACCTCTCCTCCCTGATGACTGGACTAAGCAAGACTAAAGTGCACAGGGGTTTCCTGGCAAAGGGGATCACAAGAAGAGTGCCCACGAGCTACCACCCAAAGGACACTGAACATGCATTATGAAAATCAAGAGACTGGCCCTCCTGGGAAAGTTTGCAACCACCTGGGGACATTATGGAGTCCACATACAAAGGCATTTAAGATGAGGAAGTCTCAAAGCAAGGGTCTCCAGGTCTCACTATCTCCTGTTTTCTCCACCCACACCTACTTGGAAGATATTCTAGCTCTTGGGGGGCACAGAGGGCAGTGTCTCTTTCTTGCCCCATTAGGTTTTGGATTTCTGCTCATCCTCAGCACACTGAAATCACAACACTGACACTGAGCACATGAACTCCTAGATGGCAAAGCTGCTGTCCACAATGGTGACTGGTCCTGGCTGGACAGAGCTTAGATCTGGGGGCTGCAGAGGATGAAACCCAGCAGACTAAACGCCCACTGCTTGAGGACACCAGTTCTGTAGAGCTTTTCAGGACTTCCTATATTTCTTGGCTCATCTTTTGAGTAATTAAGTAGTCACATGGGGTAAAGATCAATTACAGCTGAAATGTCCAGAACATGGGAAACATCTTCATCACCTGCCCTGTTCTCTTGGTCTTCCCTGAGGATTATTCAGCCCAACCCATAGCCCTGTCATCTAAAGACATTTCCAGTATCAGGTACTGCAGCCATGCTGGGAAGAGGAGGAACACTATGAGCCCTAACAAGAGAGGAGCCAGGAAGGACTCAAAATAACCCATGAAGAAGGGCATTAATTTCTGCTGATGGCAACTGACACACAGGCAAGAAACCTGGGTAACAGGAGAGAGACTGTTAGGAGGGGGTGGGGAGACCTCTCTGAGCCTACACTTGAAGGGTGACAAAGGGCATGAGGCACGGTGACCTGAAGGTGAGAAAAGGAACTACAATGTCAGACAGAAATGGTTTTGGTATTTGGAAACAGAGAAAAGGTAAATGAGACCAGGACAGGCTGAACCATGAGCAAAGGGTCAACTCCCAGGATGAGGCTGGAGACACTGAGAGGGCCCTGAGCTTGACACAGGGCTGTGGAGAAACAGAGAGGAGTCAAGCTTTTGACCCCAAAACAAATGAAAGCCAGTGGAGGTCTGAACGTCAGGACGTAAAAAAACTCCCTTCAGATTTAGCCTTATTCATGGAAGTCATCTATTTCTGAGCCTGTGATCCTGCCTCCATCCTACAGTTTTCCTTNGATTATTCAGCCCAACCCATAGCCCTGTCATCTAAAGACATTTCCAGTATCAGGTACTGCAGCCATGCTGGGAAGAGGAGGAACACTATGAGCCCTAACAAGAGAGGAGCCAGGAAGGACTCAAAATAACCCATGAAGAAGGGCATTAATTTCTGCTGATGGCAACTGACACACAGGCAAGAAACCTGGGTAACAGGAGAGAGACTGTTAGGAGGGGGTGGGGAGACCTCTCTGAGCCTACACTTGAAGGGTGACAAAGGGCATGAGGCACGGTGACCTGAAGGTGAGAAAAGGAACTACAATGTCAGACAGAAATGGTTTTGGTATTTGGAAACAGAGAAAAGGTAAATGAGACCAGGACAGGCTGAACCATGAGCAAAGGGTCAACTCCCAGGATGAGGCTGGAGACACTGAGAGGGCCCTGAGCTTGACACAGGGCTGTGGAGAAACAGAGAGGAGTCAAGCTTTTGACCCCAAAACAAATGAAAGCCAGTGGAGGTCTGAACGTCAGGACGTAAAAAAACTCCCTTCAGATTTAGCCTTATTCATGGAAGTCATCTATTTCTGAGCCTGTGATCCTGCCTCCATCCTACAGTTTTCCTTTTCGTTTTTCATCCAGGGAGGACTAGGATCTAGTTAAAATTCTCATTACCACCAGAAACTCCCTCCAAACCAGAACTGCCACACACAGACACACAGCCAACTGGCTAATCATTTCAGGGGTCAGTGTTGCTCACACTCAGAGTTTCTGGTCTAGTCTCTCATCTCCATGTTACAAGTGGGCTCCCTCAGGCCCAGAGAGAAGCCATTTATGAGAAGGTCTGAGCTGAGTGAAGAGAACTGGGTATCACTGAATAATGAAATGGGAGGCTGAAGGGCAAGTGGGCCAAGTTTGTCCTTACTGCCCATCCCATTTAAGACCAGGAACATCTGTCATGTATCTGAGCAAAAGAAACTTTTCTTTCAAGATTGGGGCAAACTGATACCAAGCAGGTGATTATTATACGATTGCAGTAAAATATTTTTAAAATACAGAACTGCAAATATATATCCACTGGTATGAAAAACATTGTAAGGGTCAGCTTGGAAATAGGATCTGAGCAAGCTTTTTCATTATGAAGAGAGAGGCTCTGTTGGAAGGTTCCAGGTCAATCCAGCCCATTCTTCCTCATTTGCACAGAAAAGTCACAAAGGGACCTGAGGGAAACATCTTCATATCACCACACAGCTCACTTTTTTTCAGTGATCATAGAAAATGGAGAAAACAGACCATTAGACTAACCAGTTAAACTAGGTGATTTTTTTTTTCTTGTTTTTTGAAAGGAAAGAATGAAGCATTTTGTTGGTTTTATCATGTTAAATGCTCTTTTATTTTCCCATTTCTGAAAGAAATGCCTTTAATTTCACAAGATCTAATGTCATACCTTCGTTATTCTCTGGTAAAGAGCTGAGACCAGAAATATCCATTTGTGTGTGCACACATAAACACATACACACAATTCATGTCTTTGGTAAAACCACAGCTGAAAATATGTTTGTTTTATTACAAGATGTTGAGAGGGTAACAGGCAGGAAGGCCAGGGGTCTCCAAATGGAGGAAATAGGCTGCAAGTGTCAAACACTTTTATCTCTCTTAAGCAGCAGGAGGAAACAAACTAGCCATATTTTTTTCCTTCTCTATACAAATCTAAAAGGAGGTTTCTCTTAAAATACTGTGTTGTCATAATGACACCTGGGGTCAGATTCTCAAGACAATCAGGACTGAAGGTGCCTGGGGGTCCCCACACAAGCTCCTGTCCTAATTACACCTGAGGAATCCTGGGTATTAATAACTGTGGGGGGCCAATCCATCGATTTCCTTTTAGATATTGGCAACTTACTCCGTGCTTACTGAAGCCCCTGGCCTACTGCCTTCCCGATCCACCTCCGTAATGGGACTGTCTGGATGAGCCAAAGGGTATTATTTCAGTTATTCTTTATGTTGTAACTGAGATTCTGTGCTATTTTCACACGAGTTTCTGATTGTGCCAGAGTCTCCCTCACCCCTTCTGGGGAGGAATATACTGAACAAGGTCCATGCCTCTATTTTCATAAATATGGAGCCCTCCCTTTCTCTCCCTTTACTTGAACAAAATGTAAATCCTAGAGTATGGCCTGATGGAAAATCTGTGGGTCGAGCACAAAATGCTATTCCTGTAGTTGTCAAGTTCAAAGACCCACTTATTTCCACATAAGCAGCAGTAGCCACTGAAACCTGAGGTTAAGGGTTAAAACCCATCATCAAAAATTTAAAGGAGCAGGGACTATTAGCTCCCTGTAACAGTCCATGCAACACTCCTATTTTGGGTATAAAGAAATCAAATGGGAAATGGAGACTAGTTCAAGATTTACAAATAATAAATGAGGCATTAGTTCCTTTACACCTCATGGTGCCTAATCCTTATACCCTATTGTCTGAAATTCCTGAATGAGCCAAGTATTTCTCAGTAATTGATTTGAAAGATGCTTTCTATTCTGTGCCTTTGGCGGAGGAAAGTCAATTTCTATTTGCCTTTGAAGACCCTATGCAGCCAGCTTCTCAGTTAACCTGGACAGTTTTGCCCCCGGGATTTCATGACAGTCCTCACTTATTTGGACAAAGTTTCTCACAGGATCTACAGAACTTTAATAGCTCCAAAGTGGTGGTGTTACAACATGTAGATGATATTTTGCTCTGTGCTGAGACAGAGGAAGCTTGTTCTGGAGCCTCAGAAGATTTCTTAAACTTTCTGGCAGGCTGCACTTATAAGGCATCAAGAGAAAAGGCTCAGCTTTGTCAACAATCTGTTAGATATCTGGACCTAATCACATCAGAAGGGACTAGGGCCATAGGCCCTGAGAAAATTAAACCCACACTAAATCATCCCCTATCTATGACTTTAAGACAGTTGAGAAGATTTCTGGGAATCACAGGCTACTGTCATATTTGGATTCCGGGTTATGGGGAACTTGCCCGACCTTTATATAAACTTATAGCTGAAATTTAGCAGGACCAAACAGACAAACTGCTTTGGCCTCCAGATACTCAAAAGGCTTTTAAGGTTCTTCAGACTGCCCTCCTGCAAGCTCCTGCTTTGAGCTTGCCCACAGGGTCAGGATTTAATTTGTTTGTCACCAAAAGAAAAGGTATGGCCTAGGGAATTTTGACACAAGCCCAAGGGCCTCACCAGCACCCTATTGCTTATCTAAGCAGAAAATTAGATGTAATTTCACGTGGGTGGCCCCACTGCCTAAGAGTAATTGGGGCAGTGGCTTTATTAGCACCTGAAGCTTTAAAAATAATTAATCGATGAAATCTTACTGTCCTGACTTCTCATGATGTGAGTGGAATCTTAAATTCTAAGGTTAATATTTGGATGACAGACAGTAGGCTTCTTAAATATCAGTCTTTGTTATTAGAAGAACCAGTAACTAAGCTTAAAGTCCGTGGACATTTAAATCCTGGCACTTTCCTTCCTGAGAAGGAAAATGAAACACCTCATCACGATTGTTCCCAATTCCTAACTTTAAACTATGCAGCTTGGGAGGGTCTAACGGATACACCATTAGACAATCCTGACATGGAAGTATTTACAGATGGCAGTTCTTTTGTTCGGGATGGAAAACGTAAAGCAGGTTACGCCATGGTGACTGCTGAACAGGTTTCAGAAACCAAATCTCTCCCCCAGGGAACCAGTGTTCAGTTAGTGGAGCTTGTGGCTCTGACCGGAGCTCTAGAGTTAAGCAAAGGGCAGCGAGTAAATATCTACAGGGATTCTAAATATGCTTATTTGACTATACACGCTCATGATGCAATATAGAAAGAAAGACAGTTTAAAACAGCAACAGGAAAACCTATTAAGCATTTCAGAGAGATTGAGAGACTTTTAACTGCTGTGCTGCTGCTAAGTTGCTTCAGTTGTGTCTGACTCTATGTGACCCCATAGACAGCAGCCCACCAGGCTCCCCTGTCCCTGGGATTCTCCAGGCAAGAACACTGGAGTGGGTTGCCATTTCATTCTCCAATGCATAAAAGTAAAAAGCGAAAGTGAAGTCGCTCAGTCGGGTCTGACTCTTAGTGACCCATGGACTGCAGCCTACCAGGCTCCTCCATCCATGGGATTTTCCAGGCAAGAGTACTGGAGTGGGGTGCCATTGCCTTCTCCATTTAACTGCTATATACAGTCCTAAAGAAGTAGCTGTTTTGCATTGCAAAGGGCACAGCAGGGATGGGAGTAAAGCAGCTGAAGGTAATCAGCTGGCTGACTCTCAAGCCAGAAGAGCTGGCACTTTATGAAACCCCTTCATTGTAGACACCTTTGATCTGGACAGATCCTGTGGAACAGGAAAAACCACAATATACTGAGGAAGAATTAGAAAGATATGAGAAAAGATGACCAAAGATTACAGATAAAGGATGGTTACAGTCTGAGAATGGACAATTCATAATTCCTGAAAATGCTCAATAGAAAATTCTTAAGGGTTTACACCAGAGTTTTCATTTGGGTGCAGAGAGTACTTACCAGATGGCTTCTTGTTTATTTGAAGGTAAAAATGTAATGAAAACTTTAAAGAACATTATCAAAAGGTGTGAGGTTCGTCAGAAACAAAACCCAAAGACTGAGAAGCTAGTAATATCTGGATTACAACGAAGTAGAAAGTATCCTGGAGAGGGCTGGGAAATTGATTTTACTCATATGCCAAAAGCTAACTGATATTCTTGCTTACAAGTTTGGGTACATACTTTTACTGGATGGACTGAGGCTTTTCCCTGTCATAGTAAGCAGGCTAAGGAGGTTATAAAGATTTTAATCTATGAAATTATCCCCAGATTGGGGCTGCCATGGAGTCTTCAGAGTGACAATGGCTCCGCATTTAAAGGTGCTGTAACTCAGGGGGTATCTAAAGCTCTAGAAATAGAATATCACTTACACTGTTCCTGGAGACCCCAATCTTTAGGAAAGGCTGAAAAATCTAATGACATTATCAAAAGACATCTGCGCAAATTAACTCAAGAGACGCAGGACAACTGGATTAAAGTCCTACCCATAGCTTTAATGAGGGCTTGAACTGCCCCCAAAAAGGAGGGACTGGCCCCCTTTGAATGTATTTATGGAAGGCCTTTCTTATGCACAGACATTGTTATAGACCCTGAAGCCTTGGAATTAAACTAGTTATATAACTCAGCTCTCAGCTTTTCAACAGGCAATAACAGAACTATGGGAGACGACTCCTTACCCAGCCTCTGAGTCAAGCAAGCCTCTATTTGAGCCAGGAACCGAGGGCCTCATAAAAACATTGGGATCTGGGGGCCCATCCCTCGAGGCCCAACCCCCCCGGCCCCCCACCAGGGAAGGCCCTTACCAGGTTATTCTTTGTTCTTCCACAGCTGTCAAAGTGCCAGGAATTGACTCCTGGATACATCACACTTGAATTAAGAGGTGGCACCCTGAGCAGAACTAAGTGACTTCATTTTATGTCTTTACTTTCTATGCTCTGACTTTGTACTTTTCAGATGGGCTTGATAATCTATGTGAGCCTACTTCTGCTGACTCCAAAAATCCTGAGTGTGCCGTTTGATCCTCAAGACAATGCCTTCCTGTCCTGGGCTCACTCCTACGCTGCATTCCACAATTGGTCTAACTGCTGGGTCTGCAGAGCGACCCCCCCTCTTCATCATGAAAGGCTTTTGTGGTGGACATCTCCACTCCAAGAAAAAGACTTTCTCCAAGTCTGTGAATACCTTCGACAACAATCATATGTGATGCCTCTTCTTCATCTGATGACATCTACCAACGCTAAAATGGACTGGTGCAACACTTTGTACTTTAACTATGGACATAACGTGACTTTTAATTTTGATTATACATTGTCTCGGTTTAATGACTATTTCGCTACACATAAGGCAAATAGGTCTGGATCTAATGGTTTTTTTACCTGACGTTTCTCAAATATGGGATGAGGTTATATGGCTAACTCCTGAAAAAGGACGTCTAGTATCTACTGCCCCTATATGCTGAGAACAGACAGAGCCAGCCCCAAAAGTCAGCCAACAACTTCATTACAATGATTGGAAACAATTGGGATTTTTGCCTCAGGAAGTATGCAACATAATCATTCCCGTGTTTTCCAACCCCAATTCAGGTCCTCCCTTTGTCTGGCCAGGCACTAATTGGGACTGGATATCTCAGTCAACTGGCTTGCTCCAAATGGGACCTACTGGATATGTGGCTCTTACCTATGGGCATGGCTTCCGCTTGGTTGGATAGGGAGATGCACCCTGGTCTCGCCTTTACTCACGGCTTTATATTTTCAGAGCTTCCAGAAAAGCCTGCTAATTTACCCCACCTTAAAACTTGGGAGGGGCAAGGTCTGTATTTCACTGGTATCATTATTTGGCTGCAGCCTTTGTTCCCTCTTTGGGAACTACAGACGTTATGCTACGAGTGGATGCTTTGACTAACTTTACTCAACAGGCATTACAAGATTCTCAAAAAGCTATTTCAGCTCTTAATGCTGAACAAGCACAAATTAGAAAGGTGGTTTTACAAAACGGATTGGCTTTAGATATTCTGACAGCTGCGCAAGGAGGAACTTGTGCCGTTATTCATACCCAAGGCTGTACATATAAACCTGATATGAGCACTAATGTTATTCATTTTACTAAACACATGAACAAGATGACTGGGGCTATGGATATTCCTGAAGCCTCAACTGCCTCATTTTGGGAAATGTTAACTAGTGCCCCATGGTGGAAAACTATCTTACTTACAATAATTCTGATTGTTTTGTTTTTGCTGTTTGCTCCCTGCATCTGTAACTGTGTAACTGGATTTGTTTCTAGTTGCATGAAAGCTTTTAAGTTACAAATGGCTGTGTTAGGGGAAGCACACTGATTGAAACCCGCCCACCCTGGCCAGGCACCACAGTAACCATTTGCATGAGTTGTTTTATGACAGGAGTTCCTGATAAGGAATATGGAACTAATGAACCACCACCAACCTGAAGAGTTCAGGAAAGGTCGAAAGGAGACAGTGTCTGTCCACTTCCCAAAATCCCTCACTAGCATCCATCTCGGCTGAGCAATGTGTGCGCCACCAGGAAAGACTCCAAATTAGAATGACTGGCCAGAGACCACCTGGAAAGTAATCTCATCACCATAAAACCTGAGACTTCGACCCACGTGGCAGAGCAGTTCTCCTGGTTTCCCTTACCCTACTGCTCTCCACCCGGGTGCCCCTTCCCAATAAAATCTCTTGCTTTGTCAGCACATGTGTCTCCTCGGACAATTTATTTCCGAGTGTTAAACAAGAGCTCAGTTTCGGACCCTGGAAGGGGTTCCTCTTCCCGCAACAGTTGCTCAAACTCCTGCTACTGCTGCAGCTTCTTCCAACTATTTGGGGGCCCTGGATCAGACATCTTCGGTATGAGGGTTAGGAGAATATGTTGCCTCACCAATTTAGGGACAACATCCCTTGTCAGCTCGGAAGCAGTTATGGAACGAGAACGATGCCCCTTTTCCTAGGCAACATAATTCTTCTAAAAGGAAAGGGGGCGCTGAGAGGGTAACAGGCAGGAAGGCCAGGGGTCTCCAAATGGAGCAAATAGGCTGCAAGTGTCAGACATTTTTCTCTCTCTTAAGCGGCAGGAGGAAACAAACTAGCGATACCTTTTTCCTTCACTATACAAATTTGAAAGGAGGTTTCTCTTAACATACTGTGTTGCCACAATGACACCTGGTTTCACCTGAAGTTAACTATTATCAAACCTTGAATTAACCAAACCATTTTTCTTATGGAATTGTTTGTCTTAAGCTATGTGAATGGACTATGCACTTACCCCAGACTCTGTCTTCAAGTTGGTTCCACCTAATGGCTGAGAACCTACTTCACAAACCAGTATGTTATACTCAGATATTGTTCCCCTAATCTATGTAAACAAAACGATTTGTATGGTAATCTGCCCTTCTACAAGATTCAAGTTAATCATTTTATGGCCTGGGATGAATCATCTGGTGCCAAGATTATCCCAAAATGCATCTTATGGATGAGGGGCCTGGTGCCATTCTGAGTTTTAAAACATTCCTTTCCTACATTAACAGACTGCTAGTGACTATAATGGCTCCCCACTCCAGTATTCTCGCCTGGAAAATCCCATGGATGGTGAAGCCTGTTAAGCTGCAGTCCATGGGGTCGCTAAAGAGTCTAAGAGTCGGACACGACTTCACTTTCACGCATTGGAGAAGGAAATGGCAACTCACTCCAGTGTTCTTGCCTGCAGAATCCTAGGGACAGAGAAGCCTGTTGGGCTGCCGTCTCTGGGGTCGCACAGAGTCGGACACGACTGACACGACTTAGCAGCAGAAGCAGCCTCCCCATTCTGAACCCTCTTCCACTTCCCTCCTCACCAGATCTCTCTGGGTTGTTCCAGAGCACTGCCTTTGGGTGCCCTGCTTCGTGCATTGAACTTGCACTGAGCATTCTATTTTACATATGGTAATTTACACGTTTCAGTGCTATTCTCTCAAATCATTCCACCCTCACCTTCTCCCACTGAGTCCAAAAGTCTGTTCTTTACATCTGTGTCTCCCTTTGTTGCCCTGCATGTAGGATCACTGGTACCATCTTTCTAAATTCCATATACATGCATTAATATCCAGTAGTTGTCGTTTTCTTTCTGACTTATTTCACTCTGTATAATAGACTCTAGGTTCATCTACCTCATTAGAACTGATAAATGAGGTGACATTTTTGCTATGTATGGCAAAAAATAGTCTAAGATGATTTACTACTTACCAAAGAAAACTTCAAATGTATGAGATGAAGGGAAGAAAGCACTCAGGCAAGGAATCTGAAAAAAATTTGAAAAAAAAAGCAAACCTGAGAATTATTTTTAATCTAAAAATCTGGTGTCAAAGTTTAAAAAATTGTGGAGAATAATCATATTTAGAAAAGGATGATAAGACTAGAATACTGGAAACTAAAAAAGCTTATTTCTTAAGTTAAAAATCAGTACAGAAACTGAATGAATTAAGACCTTTTCCAAGCTACAAAAAGCACCATTCAGAAAGAAAGGAAAAAATGTGAATCCGTNAAAGTATCCTGGAGAGGGCTGGGAAATTGATTTTACTCATATGCCAAAAGCTACCTGATATTGTTGGTTACAAGTTTGGGTAGATACTTTTACTGGATGCATTGAGGCTTTTCCCTGTCGTAGTAAGCAGGCTAAGGAGGTTATAAAGATTTTAATCCACGAAATTATCCCCAAGTTTGGGCTGTCATGGAGCCTTCAGAGTGACAATGGCTCTGCATTTAAAGCTGCTGTAACTCAGGGGGTATCTAAAGCTATAAAAATAAAATATCACTTACACTGTTCCTGAAGACCCAAATCTTTAGGAAAGGTTGAAAAATCTAATGACATTATCAAAAGACATCTGCGCAAATTAACTCAAGAGACACAGGACAACTGGATTAAAGTCCTACCCACAGCTTTACTGAGGGCCTGAACTGCCCCCCAAAAGGAGGGACTGTCCCCCTTTGAATGTATTTATGGAAGGCCTCTCTTATGCACAGACATTGTTATAGACCCTGAAGGCTTGGAATTAAACTAGTTATGTAACTCAGCTCTCAGCTTTTCAACAGGCAATAACAGAACTCCGAGAGACGACTCCTGACCCAGCCTCTGAGTCAAGCAAGCCTCTAATTTGAGCCAGGAACTGAGGTCCTCATAAAAACATTGGGATCTGGGGGCCCATCCCTCAAGCCCCTCTGGGAAGGCCCTTACCAGGTTATTCTTTCTTCTTCCACAGCTGTCAAAGTGCCAGGAACTGATTCGTTGGTACATCACATTTGAGTTAAGAGGTGGCACCCTGACCAGAACTAACTGACTTCGTTTTACGTCTTTACTTTCTATGCTCTGACTTTGTACTTTTCAGATGGGCTTGATAATCTATGTAAGCCTACTTCTGCTGACTCCAAAAATCCTGAGTGTGCCGTCTCATCCTCAAGACAATGCCTTCCTGTCCTGGGCTCACTCCTACGTTGCATTCCACAATTGGTCTAACTGCTGGGTCTGCAGAGCGACCCCCTCTTCATCATGAAAGGCTATTGTGGTGGACATCTCCACTCCAAGAAAAAGACTTTCTCCAAGTCTGCGAATACCTTCGAAAACAATCCCATGTGATGCCTCTTCCTCATCTGATGACATCTACCAACCCTAAAATGGACTGGTGCAACACTCTGTACTTTAACTATGGACATAATGTGACTTTTAATTTTGATTATACATTGTCTCGGTTTAATAACTATTTCGCTACACATAAGGCAAATAGGTCTGGATCTAATGGTTTTTTACCTGACGTTTATCAAATATGGGATGAGGTTATATGGCTAACTCCTGAAAAAGGACATCTAGTATCTACTGCCCCTATATGCTGGGAACAAACAGAGCCATCCTCAAAAGTCAGCCAACAACTTCATTACAATGATTGGAAACAATTGGGATTTTTGCTTCAGGATGTATGCAACGTAATCATTCCCATGTCTTCCAACCCCAGTTCAGGTCCTCTCGTTGTCTAGCCAGGCACTAATTGGGACTGGATATCTCAGTCAGCTGGCTTGCTCCAAACGGGACCTATTGGATATGTGGCTCTTACCTATGGGCATGGCTTCCCCTTGGTTGGATAGGGAGATGCACCCTGGGTCAGCCTTTACTCACGGCTTTATATTTTCAAAGCTTCCAGAAAAGCCTGCTAATTTACCCCACCTTAAAACTCGGGGGGCAAGGTCTGTATTTCACTGGTATCATTATTTGGCTGCAGTCTTTGTTCCCTCTCTGGGAACTACAGATGTTATGCTACGAGTGGATGCTTTGACTAATTTTACTCAACAGGCATTACAAGATTCTCAAAAAGCTATTTCAGCTCTTAATGCTGAACAAGCACAAATTAGAAAGGTGGTTTGATAGAACAGATTGGCTTTAGATATTTTGACAGCTGCACAAGGAGGAACTTGTGCCATTATTCATACCCAAGGCTGTACATATAAACCTGATATGAGCACTAATGTTATTCATTTGACTAAACACATGAACAAGATGATTGAGGCTATGGATATTCCTGAAGCCTCAACTGCCTCATTTTGGGAGATGTTAACGAGTGCCCCATGGTGGAAAACTATCTTACTTACAATAATTCTGATTGTTTTGTTTTGCTGTTTGCTCCCTGCATCTGTAACTGTGTAACTGGATTTGTTTCTAGTTGCATGAAAGCTTTTAAGTTACAAATGGCTGTGTTAGGGGAAGCACACGGATTGAAACCGCCCATCCTGGCCAGGCACCATAGTAACCATTTGCATGAACGGTTTTATGACAGGAGATCCTGATAAGGAATAGGGAACTAATGAGCCACCACCAACCTGAAGAGTTCCAGAAAGTTCGAAAGGTGACATGGAGTGTCTGTCCACTTCCCAGAATCCCTCTCGATAGCATCCATCTTGGCTGAGCCATGCGTGTGCCACCAGGAAAGACTCCAAATTAGAATGATTGGCCAAAGACCACCCGGAAACTAATCTCATCACCATTAAACCTGAGACTGCAACCCATGTGGCAGAGCAGTTCTCCTGGTTTCCCTTACCCTACTGCTCTCCACCCGGGTGCCCTTTCCCAGTAAAATCTCTTGCTTTGTCAGCACATGTGTCTCCTCGGACAATTCATTTCCCAGTGTTAGACAAGAGCTCAGTTTCGGACCCTGGAAGGGGTTCCTCTTCCCGCAATAGTTGCTCAAACTCCTGCTACTGCTGCAGCTTCTTCCAACCATTTGGGGGCCCTGGATCAGACATCTTCGGTATGAGGGTTAGGAGAATATGTTGCCTCACCAATTTAAGGACGACGCCCCTTGTCAGCTTGGAAGCAGTTATGGAATGAGAACAATGCCCCTTTTCCCTAGGCAACATAATTCTTCTTAAAGAAAAGGGGGGACTGAGAAGATAACAGGCAGGAAGGCCAGGGGTCTCCAAATGGAGGAAATAGGCTGTAAGTGTCAGACATTTTTCTCTCTCTTAAGCGGCGGGAGGAAACAAACTAGCGATACCTTTTTCCTTCTGTATACAAATTTAAAAGGAGGTTTCTCTTAACATACTTGTTGCCATAATGACGCCTGGTTTCTTCTGAAGTTAATTATTCTCAAACCTTGAGCTAACCAATCCATTTTTCTTATGGAAATGTTTGTCTTAAGCTATGTGAATGGACTATGCACTTACCCCAGACTCTGTCTTCAAGTCGGTTCCGCCTAATGGCTCAGAACCTACTTCACAAACCAGTATGTTATACTCAGATATTGTTCCCCTAATTTATGTAAACAGAACTATTTGTACGGCAATCTGCCCTTCTACAAGATTCAAGTTAATCATTTTATGGCCTGGAATGAATCATCTGGTGCCAAGATTATCCCAAAATGCCTCTTATGGATGAGGGGCCTGGTGCCATTCTGAGTTTTAAAACTTTCCTTTCCTTCATTAACAGACTGCTAGTGACTATAATGGCACCCCACTCCAGTACTCTTGCCTGGAAAATCCCATGGATGGTGGAGCCTGTTAAGTTGCAGTCCATGGGGTCGCTAAGAGTCTAAGAGTCAGACACGACTGAGCAACTTCCCTTTCACTTTTCACTTTCATGCATTGGAGACAGAAATGGCAACCCACTCCAGTATTCTTGCCTGGAGAATCCCAGGGACAGAGGAGCCTTGTTGGGCTGCCGTCTATGGGGCTGCACAGAGTTGGACACGACTGACACGACTTAGGAGCAGAAGCAGCCTCCCCATTCTGAACCCTCTTCCACCGCCCTCCTTACCAGATCTCTCTGGGTTGTTCCAGAGCACTGCCTNGGAGAGCGCGCGGCCTATCTGGGCTCTGCCTCCAGCGGTCGAGAAGGCGACGGGGCGGGAGCGACTCCAACTCAGACAGAGGGCTTTACTTGGCAAAGCCAGAGGTCAAACAGGGTTTTAAGCAGGAAAATGTCGCCAGAGGCGGTGTCTACGCGCACCGAGGGCCAAAACCGCTTCAGCAACACTTAAAACCCAAACAAGAAGATAACTGGGCCGCAACGGCAGCGGCAGCGTTTATTCGGGGCCGAGCACCGGCTGCCAGGGTTTTCAGGTCGCTGGCAATTCCCACACCATGAGGACGAGTGAGCGGGCGCGGAGGTGGGGGTTGGAGGGGTGGCGAGCTCTGCAAACTTACTCTAGAAGGAAGCTTAGGCACCTCGCAAGGACCTCAGCTCCGTGCTCTCCAACTTCCGGCTCTGTGGGAAAGGGCTTGAGGTTTTAGAGTCGCAGCTTCCGACCAGGGGCGGGGCGAGCACCCGCTGTGCACACTGTTCACGGGAGAGGCGGGACCGGTTACCTTGACAGCATCCAGTTACCCTCTGCTCAGGTAAAAGCTTCAAGTTATGTCGGAAGCGAAGATACTTCCTCTTAAGACTAAAAGGGTTTATTCTCAATAAAAAGCTGTTTTTCACACCATGTTGTTTCTTTTATCCAACGCGTTTTAATTATTTCCCCTTTTAAACCCAACTCTTTAAACAGTGACATAAAGGAGGTTGTATAAGCAACTCTTACAATGACAAATATCATTGTGTAAGTTTAAGCTACAGAGAAAAAATTAACTGATAAATACACTGTGAAACGATTATCACAATAAGTTTGCCTAGCATCCATAATTTCGTATAGATAGCCTAAAAATGATTCTCGACAGTGGATTCACCAATGATTTATCAGATACAACACCAAAAGCTCACGCCAACAAAATAAAAAGATAAATTGCACACATCCTAATTATCAAATATTGTGCAGTAAACCATCCTCAGCAGTGAAAAAACAATGTACACTATAATACCAAAAAATTGCCAAGCATATATTCAATAATAGCTTAACATCAAGAATACATAAAGAACTCTAAAAAGTACTGATCACCAATTCCACCATACGGGTAAGGAGATTTCTTAACCAACATTCCCACATATTGCAAATAAAATACAAAGAGTGACATAAAATAGAAACTTAATGACAAAAATAAAAGACAATCATTTATAATGCATACAAATATAAAAAAAGGAAAGTAGCTATGCCTTGAAAAAAAACAAATGATGGTTCATCACTGAAGTTATCACTCCACTACATAAGCTCTGTCATTAAGTTGCTACAAAATTAAGTGTGGAGGCAGAATGATCAATAGCACCCAGGTGAGAAGCATGCAGCATCAGCAACAGTTTAGTCAACAGCCTCACAACTATGAGGGTGTGAACCTGGACAGTACCCTTGTCAGAAGTTCCTACACCTCTTGGTGAGGCTCAAAGTGCATGATGATAGCACACGTGAACAACACTATCACAGTGCCCTTCACGCAGGCTTCTCTGACATCACTCAAAGCCAGAAAAAGATGTACAGGTCAAGGTCTTCAGATACTTTCTCATACCACAGAACACGCTGACCACTATACTAAGTAGCTTCAAGTGGTAATTCTGTATGCAGCAGGAAAATATTACAACCAATAAGGGAAAGTATTCTCCTTTAAAAATTTTCTCTAACCCAGTAAACCCACACCACAGAGAGTCCATGAGGAGCTGCCCCTTAAACACAGGCGGATTACAACCGCAAAGAAACTGGACATGACTTCAGACCCTAGAGCCACATACTTCAAAATCAAATTTAAAAGGAAAAATTATACAAACTAAAGAGAAAGCAAAGTCACGAAGAGTCTACACTCCCAGACTAGATAGACCAGTACAAGAGTGGAAAACTATGAGATGTGGGGGTCTCATATCCTAAGACCTTGAGATGGGACTATTTGGTCCACCCAGAGATGCCAAGCTAAGAGCCTGAAAGATTCACACATATTCCCTTTGTTGGGCTGCTGTCCTTACAGTTTTCCTAAGTAACAGGCACAGAAGATACAATCCACCAGCTTATTCCACACACCCTGACATGTATGGCAGCAAAAGGAGAATAGCAGAAATGGCTGAGCAATCTCAAGAGGCAGACAGGGACTGAGACAGGTTCTGAGGTGCCAGATAAAATTAAAGAGCAGCCAGTACTTTCCCCATTTTCCGATTCTATCTTCCAAATATGACAACTGTGATGAAAGCAGCACTGGATCAGGGGTTAGACGCTTGGGGCATCAGCTCTGATCCATATGGACTAAGAATTGAGTAGCCAATAGATCCAAGCCCACAAAGAGAGAAGAGGGGGCAAGGCAGCCCACCTCATGCTCCTCACACTCGAGAACAACCAGCTCACAGCAGGGAGATGGAGAGTGTTGCGGATATAAACCGTGCCTTTGTGTCTCATGGAGCTGCAGCACCACTGGCGGGTGAAAGAACACATGATACGTGTTGAAGGACAGGCTGAGGACTCGGGGAAAGGTTAAGCTTCCTCTGGGATTTTAATACACAAACTTCTCTTGGGCCAAAGATCTGAGAGAGTCAGTTCCTAGGTAGGTTGATAAGTCCAGGATACCCGAGGAGGAGAAAGGGGTCTGGGGCTCTCGAGGAGGATAGAAAGCGGTCTGGAATTATCAAGGAGGAGAAAAGGACAAACTTTTTTCTTTAAGCCGATGAGCTGATGATTACACAACAAAACAACCCCGCTTAAACTCTGTACTAAGCAGAGACATTACTTTGCCAACAAAGGTCCGTCTAGTCAAGGCTATGGTTTTTCCTGTGGTCACGTATGGATGTGAGAGTTGGATTGTGAAGAAAGCTGAGCACCGAAGAATTGATGCTTTTGAACTGTGGCATTGGAGAAGACTCTTGAGAGTCCCTTGGACTGCAAGGAGAGCCAACCAGTCCATTTCAAAGGAGATCAGTCCTGGGTGTTCTTTGGAAGGAACGATGCTAAAGCTGAAACTCCAATATTTTGGCCACCTCATGCGAAGAGCTGACTCATTGGAAAAGACTCTGATGCTGGGAGGGACTGGGGGCAGAAGGAGAAGGGGATGACCCAGGATGAGATGGCTGGATGGCATCACTGACTCGATGGACATGAGTTTGAGTGAACTCCATGAGTTGGTGATGGACACGGAGGCCTGGTGTGCTACAATTCATGGGGTGGCAAAGGGTCAGACACTACTGAGGGACTGCACTGAACTAAAGATAATATAACAACGTTTCCTGCTTGAGGACAGGTTTCTCCTTCTTGAGAACCTTCTGACTAATCCTGTCATCTTGAAATGTAAATTTCGGGCATGGGTCTGGTAAGACCTTTACGACCTTGAGATATTCTTTTGACTTACTGTAATAACCAATTGAGAAACTATATAGCTCCCTTATTAAGACTAGCGAGGTGGGGCATTCTCCATCCCCCTTCTGATGTCTATGTCAGAAGCTTTCTCTGTCCCATTTCATACTTTAATAAAACTCTGCTACACTAAAGCTCTTGAGTGATCAAGTCTAGTCCCTCGTCCCAAAACTATATCTTCTTCTTCTGAGATCATGAATCTGATGTTGTTCACCATAAGCTCTCATCTCTATGTACCATTACAAGAGGTTTCCAACCACTATTAATGTTGTGCTTTCCTCTCTGCCCTGAGATCTCATCTCTGTTCACATTTTTGATACATTCCCATCCATTTGGGGGTTTTGTTTTGTTTTCAAAACAAGTATCTCAAACTAAAATATATGATGTATGAAAAGAGCACACCTAACATTGTTCTTAATGGTGAAAGACTGAAAACTTTTCCTCTGAGATAGGGAAGAAGGCAAGGACGTGCACTCTGCATCACTGTTCAACAAAGGACTAAAACCCCTAATAAGAGCAATTAGACAAGAAAAAGAAATCAAAGCTTCCCAAAGTGAAAAATTAGAAATTTACCTTCTTTCCTAGAGGACAAGGTCTTTTGTGTATAAACTGTAGATTCCACACAGACACAAAAGACCTCCTGCAACATCAAATAGCAATTTTAGCAAACTTGCAGGATACAAAAGTCAACATGCAAATCAGCTGCATTTCTACACACAATGAACAAAAGAAAATCAGATAACAATTTTATTTACTATTGTGTTAAAAATGGGTGAAATATTTATGAATAATTCACCAAGGAGGTGAAACATATACACTGAAAACTACTTAACCATTTCTAAAA
The DNA here is from genome assembly GCA_006410935.1 of Redunca redunca. Classification (NCBI taxonomy): domain Eukaryota; kingdom Metazoa; phylum Chordata; class Mammalia; order Artiodactyla; family Bovidae; genus Redunca; species Redunca redunca. The sequence continues at coordinate 179,461 of SJYQ01011091.1, read as the reverse complement.
GAAATTCAAAATAAACAAATAAATCTAGTAATCATGGACTGGATTACATATAGAGTAATCAGTACTCTATATGTCCAAGTTACTCAGAGTGTTCCACAGATTTAATGAATTCATTATGAAACTTACAATAGAAATGTTTGCAGAAATAATAGAAAAAACTTGCCAGAAGTCATAAAGAATCTCAAGGGGACCATAAACTGCAAAAATACTCTTCAATAAGTACAAAGATGAAAGATGAAGGCCACTCTTTTTAAAATTTCAAGCCATATCACAATATAATCCAGATGGTGTAGTAGTGGCATAAACACGGATTTATACACCAAGGGAACAGAAGAGAATGTTCAGAAATAACCATTTGCATATATTTATAATCTAATGACAAGGATACAAAGAAAACCCAGTGGAAAAAAGACAGCTGCCATAACAAACGGTGAATCTATGGGATGAACAATGAAGAGGAAACCTCACCTGCATCAAAAGAAAAACATCTCTGTGCCAAACCACAAAATGAACATAGTGAAAAGACAAAATCTGAAGAATGAAGGCAATGAAAGTGAATTTCCAGCTCTCAGAGATTTAAGATTCTTGTCACAGTTTCAAACAGATGACAGAATAGCACACTGTCGCTGATACCTGACTCTGAACTTTCCATTCCATTTCCAATAAAGATTTTGAAGTCAGTGACTCACTCACTTAGCTTCAATTACCTTAGAACAAGTTTCCCTTTTTAGGTCTACTTCCAGATTTTACCAGGTACTGTGCATGTTAATACCTGACTTCCACCCACAGCTTCTTAATCCTGATTGACAGAGAGCAGACTGCACATCCAGAAGGACCCGAGGCAATGCCTGCTGCCCAACAGCACTGAGACCCCTTCTCAGACCTGTGGGAGTGAAGCCCTGCCCAGGATGGTGCCCTCCATCAAGGTCCAGGCCACTGGGTCAGGCGGAGATGGGATCTCAGTGGAGACGACAGGCCCTGAGGGAAGTTCCTGGTGAGTGTGCATGTACAGGCGTCAGGAAGGATACTTCAGAGTCAGAGATGATTATTAAGTCCAAAGAAGGGGTTTCAGGAAAGACAGACTGAGAATCAACTGAGAATATGATTTTACCTGAAAAAGAGCTATTCCTCTTTTCTTGCCCTTTTTCCTCCTCTTCCCAGCTTCTTCCTCAGACAATGTAAGTTTTTAGAAGTTGATCTGGAATGTGGAAAACAGGCTGCTTAAGGCTTAGAATCAACATCCCCCCCTTCGTTTGCCACATCCACAAAAACAGGAAGACCTCACTATTGTAAGGTTGGACCCCAGGGGCCATGATGGGCCGCCCCGTCTCTACCCTGCCGGCGGGGGAAGTCCCTAACGGAAGGAGCCTCCCAGATCCCGGGNTTTTTAGGTCTACTTCCAGATTTTACCAGGTACTGTGCATGTTAATACCTGACTTCCACCCACAGCTTCTTAATCCTGATTGACAGAGAGCAGACTGCACATCCAGAAGGACCCGAGGCAATGCCTGCTGCCCAACAGCACTGAGACCCCTTCTCAGACCTGTGGGAGTGAAGCCCTGCCCAGGATGGTGCCCTCCATCAAGGTCCAGGCCACTGGGTCAGGCGGAGATGGGATCTCAGTGGAGACGACAGGCCCTGAGGGAAGTTCCTGGTGAGTGTGCACGTACAGGCGTCAGGAAGGATACTTCAGAGTCAGAGATGATTATTAAGTCCAAAGAAGGGGTTTCAGGAAAGACAGACTGAGAATCAACTGAGAATATGATTTTACCTGAGAAAGAGCTATTCCTCTTTTCTTGCCCTTTTTCCTCCTCTTCCCAGCTTCTTCCTCAGACAATGTAAGTTTTTAGAAGTTGATCTGGAAAGTGGAAAACAGGCTGCTTAAGGCTTAGAATCAACATCCCCCCCTTCGTTTGCCACATCCACAAAAACAGGAAGACCTCACTATTGTAAGGTTGGACCCCAGGGGCCATGATGGGCCGCCCCGTCTCTACCCTGCCGGCGGGGGAAGTCCCTAACGGAAGGAGCCTCCCAGATCCCGGGGACCAATGACAGCACACTTTGCCAGCTAAAGCTGCCCCACCCCAGCCACGTAGAAGGACCTATCAGCCTGCAATGCCTCGGCCTGGCGACCTATCCAAACCCCTGTCCATTAACCTGACCATCCCTTGCAACAAACTTATACAAGCTGCCTCTAACACAGTCCGGGCACAGACTTGCTAGACCTGCCTCGTTCGGGTCCAGGAACCCTGCCCGGGAGCGCTTCCCCATTAAAGCCTGTTAGACACTCTTTTGCTGTCCTGGTCATCCTTACCTAACATTTGGGGCTCAAGGCGAGGGCCCATCCTGCTATGAGCGGGATTTGCGGCCCACTTGGGTCCGGCCTGCACCTGACCAGGTCACCCCGCCACCCCACTGGGACCACCCAACCATCTGGCAGGATACGGGGTAAGTTCCATCGGTCGGGCTCTGGGGGGTGTTGCTCCCATGTCGATTACTACTAGGGTGTCTCAGTCCTTTTAAATCACGGCTGTGTCCGGACCCCTACCTCCGAAGGCCAGGCCTGCTGTTCCTCGGCGCCAACCAACTCGGAGACGTCTGCCTTGGCTGAGTGGCCCTCTCCTCACCTCGCTGGCTGACGGCCCATTCAGGGATGCCTGACCGGACTGCTCCCAGCCCCGCTTTCCGATTGGTCCAGGACCTTTCATATTGGCCATGTGGGAGGCTGCCTCCAAGGCTGATCAACCCTGGTCTACACCGCTGGAATGTTTACTCGCCAACCTCAGAACTCTACATATCTCTGGGGAAATTAGCTCCAAATGCTTAACCTTCCTCTCTTCTGAGGCGTGGCCCCAATATTCTCTAGATAACAGCTCATAATGACCACCAACCGGAACTTTCGATTTTAACATCCTCTGTGACTTAGATAATTACCGCCAGAGGACGGGAAAATGGTCTGAGGTACCCTACGTACAGGCTTTCTGGCTGTGGCGCTCCCGTCCCACCCTATGTACCCGCTGCTCCCCCTCTGAAATTCTCCCAAGCATGGCCCTTCCTAGCCCTGCAACACCAAAGGGGCCGCCAGCGGCACCCCTGGGGATGCCCGAGGTGGAAACTTCTGCCCTCACAGTGCCTCCGGAAGAACTGGTGGCCCCCACCCCCCACCTTACACTTCAGCCCCAGCTACTCCCTTGACCCCCTCCAGCCCTGCCACATCGACCCCCCCTCTACTGCCCTTGCCAACTTCTCCCATGTCTTCCCCTCCTCCAGCGTCCTCACAGCCCAGCCCTCCTGTGACTACCCCTCTCCCTCCTGTGACTACACCTCTCGCCACTCCCTTGGCTCCGCCTCAATATCCACTCTTTCCTCCATGCCCACCCCTTCTGACTTGCCAGTCAACTCACACACAAGGTCCAGACAGCTCTCAGTCTCCCACCAACTCCTCTGCTTCCTCTCCGCCAGGTGGCCGGCCCAGAGGGTCTCGCCCATGTCCATGTGCCCTTTTCACTCCAAGACCTCACCCATATCGAACAACAGCTAGGTTCCTACTCGGCCAACCCCTCCAACTACATCAAAAATTTCACCCAGCTGTCTCGGTCTTATGCCCTCACCTGGCACGACATATTTGTCATACTAGGGCCCACCACTATCCCAGAAGAAAGAAAGGCTATTTGGGCTGTGGCAAGAGTGGTGGCTGACCAAAAACATCTAGCTAACCCAGCAGACCCTGCCCAGCCACATGGAGCGGCTGCTGTTCCAGAAGTAGACCCAGATTGGGACTATCAGGAGGGACAAAGAGGAAGGGCCAACATTTGGTAAATAGTAGAATGCCTAGTAGAAGGGATGGAGACCACCTCCCTTAAGGTGGTGAACCTACTTAAGCTAGATGAAGTAACTCAGGGCCCCGATGAAAACCGGGCAGGCTTCCTTAACAGGCTGACAAAGGCTCTCATCACGTATACCTGAACTGCCCCAGATTCTCTGGCGGGGGTCACCAACCTAGCCAACCATTTTATATACCAATCATCTTCAGACATCAGAAAAAAACTCTCCAAGGCTGAGGATGGGCCTCCGACCCCCCTCCGAGACCTGGTAAAAACCTTTAAGGTTTATAACGCCTGAGAAGAAGCTGCTGAAGCCAGCCAGAAGGCAAGGCTTAAACAAAAAGCCAAACTCCAGGCTAACCTCCTTGAGAGACACACCCAGGCACTGGTAGCAGCCCTGCGGCCGGCCACAGGACAAAAGGTGGGTCCCCAGAAGCCACCACCGGGAGCCTGCTTCAAATGCGCTCCTAAGGGCCACTGGGCCCGCCAATGCCCAAACCCCCGGCCCCTCACAAAGCCATGCCCTTGTTGCAAACAACCAGGACATTGGGCGAGTGATTGTCCCCGGGTGACTCAGGCCCCAGCCTTACCGGGACAAGGTCTGGGCTCCCCAAAGGACATTTCCTCCCCTCACCCCACCTTGGAACTTCTCTCCTTTGATGAAGATTGATGGCGCCGACTCAGGGACCCCCATAACCCAAGCCGAGCCCAGGGTAATGCTTCAAGTGGCGGGTAAGTCTATCAATTTCTTGATAGATATGGGGGCTACTTACTCGGTACTTCCCTCTTTCGGGGACACCTTACATCCTTCCCAGGTCTCAGTGGTGGGTATAGATGGCACGTCTTCATGACCCTTGCAGACTGGGCCACAGCCGTCAGCTTGACCACTTCCTGTTCACACACTCTTTTCTGATAATCCCTTCACGCCCCACTCCCCTGCTGCGGCGGGACATTTTAGCTAAGCTTAGGGCTACCATTCACCTACCTCTCTCATTTTCCCAATCTCTCACCTTGCCCCTACTCTTCCTTTGCTCCACTGAGGCTCCAATTGTCAACCATACCATCTGGGACACTGAAATCCCTCTGGTAGCAACCCATCACACCTCCATCCTGATTAAACTACATGATCCTTCCCACTTCCCAGTTCAGTTCAGTTCAGTCGCTCAGTCATATCCGATTCTTTGCAACCCCATGAATTGCAGCACGCCAGGCCTCCCTGTCCATCACCAACTCCCGGAGTTCACTTAGACTCACGTCCATCAAGTCCATGATGCCATCCACTCATGTTATCTTCTGTCGTCCCCTTCTCCTCCTGCCCACAATCCCTCCCAGCATCAAAGTCTTTTCCAATGAGTCAACTCTTCGCATGAGGTGGCCAAAGTATTGGAGCTTCAGCTTTAGCATCATTCCTTCCAAAGAAATCCCAG
>SJYQ01011091.1:103770-169852 GCA_006410935.1 Redunca redunca | reverse complement strand
TTGTTGGGTGTTGTTTCTGGGAAGGCTACTTAAAGGGCTGATATACACCCTGTTGACCTTTTCCTGATTTTTGTGCATGCTAAGTCACTTCAGTCGTGTTGGACTCTTTGCGACCCCATGGACTTGTAGCCCCCCGGCTCCTCTGTCCATGGGATTCTCCAAGCAAGAATACTGAAGTGGGTTGCTGTGCCCTTCTCCAGGGGATCATCCTAACCCAGGGATCGAACCCTTGTCTCTTAAGTGCCCTGCACTGGCAGGCAGGTTCTTTACCACTGGCGCCACCTTCCCCTGATTCCACCTGCCTAAATCTTGGAGGTGGTGGCAAGAGTTCCAGCAGCCATCTCGGACCACAAGGTGTCCTTGAGGGTGGACATCCCCATTCTAAGGATGACAGAGCAGGAAGGTAGAAGTCTCTGCCAACCATGGAATCAACACACCCACTATTGAATCCATACCACCAGAGATAAATTATCCTTTATTGTTTTTAAACCACAGTTATTTGGATTTTCTTTCACTTCTGTTAAATGAAACAAATCCTGACAGATACACCAAGCCATATTTCAAATTGTGCTTCCTGGTGTGAATTTCTAACTGCCTGGCCATCAGTGAATAATTTCCTCCATTAAGCCGTTTCCCTTCCACACCCCATGCCCCAGGGAAGCATGTTCCCTCCCTGTCTGATTCAAGTCCTAAGTCCCAGTGACCTTCTCCACACCCATCCAGCCTCTTCCTTTCTAAATCCAGCAATTAATACCATTCCCACACATCTGGCCCTGCACTTTTCTCAGCACCATTCAAAATAATATTAGGAATGTTTTATACCAACAACTGTTTGGGGAGAAGCACAGTTCAGTGTAAAAAGCACTGACATGGTAGAAAAATAAGGGGGTGACTCGTCCCTTTGCAAACAGCAAGGTTGTAAAGGGATAGCTGGTAGGTGATCGCTTCCTCCACATGAGCCTGAGACCCCCTGACTCGGCCAGTAATGACTTTTCCATTTTATGGGAAGCAGATGGGATTTTAATGGACTGTGACTATTGTCTATTTTCTTTAAGCAACATACACCGAGATCTCTGTGCCCCTTCCAGGCAACCGGAAGCATAGTCACAAAAAAGGAGGTAATGATTGCAAGTTCCTACTTAAACCCTTTCCTTTAGAAATCATGCTGCTTTGTTTTTTTATTTCCTATAAATAAGAGGAGACCCCAGCCCTCTGTTTCCTAGATGAAGCAAAAGAGTTGTGATTAGGTAGTACCCCAGCGCCACTTTTTTTACCCTGAAGAAAACAAACAAAAAAAATGGGTCATCTCTTGATACAAGAAATATGAGGATACTCTTAGCAGGGGCTTCCCCGGGGGGCACAAGTGGTAAAGAATCTGCCTGCCATATGAGAACCACAGGGAAAAGACTGGGTAGAATTTGGGGAGAGCAGGGGAGAGGGGTCCTGGGAAGACTGTCAAAATTCTGCCTTCTAACAAAGGTACTGGTTATGAGAGTTTTCACTCTATAGTAATTTATGAAGCTTACAGTTGTTTTATAGCACTCTCTGTGTTTGGTAGCTTAGCTGGTAAAGAATCCACCTGCAGTGTAGGAGACCTGGTTCAGTTCCTGGTTCTGGAAGATCCACTGGAAAAGGGATGGGCTACCCACTCCAGCATTCTTGGCTTCCCAGTGGCTCAGCTGGTAAAGAATCTGCCTGCAATGAGGGAGCCCTGGGTTTGGAAGTTCCCCTGGAGAAGGGAACGGCTACCCACCCCAGGATTCTGGCCTGGAGAATTCCATGGACTATATAGTCCCTGGAGTCGGACATGACAGAATGACTTTCACTTTTTTTTTTCTGTGTTTGTTATATTTAACATAAAAGATTTTAAAAAGGGGAGAAGAAGAAATCACATCTTCCCATTAGAACTGTCTCTTAGTCATGTTCATCTGTAAGTATCAGGGTTCTTTAACCCCCTCATTGCCAAGGAAGCAGTGCAGGCTCCAGAAAATAGAAGAATCCCATTTCTGCAGAGAAGGTGTGACAATAATAATTGTCCAGCTAGTTGCAGCTAAAAGAGTATTATACAATTTTTTCTCTTCTGATCTTTAGTGTGACCCTATAAGACATGCTTTAACCATTTTTTATTTTATATTGGAGTATAGTTGATTTACAACGTTGTGTTTCAGATATACAGCAAATGAATCAGTTACACATATACACATATACATTCTTTTCAAGATTCTTTTCTCATGTTGGTAATTACAGAGTATTGAGTAGAATCCCCTGTGCTATGCAAAAGGTCCCTGTTGATTATTTTATATATAGCAATATGTCTGTGTTAATCCCAAACTCCTGGTTATCCCCACCTCCCCCGCAGTTGGTTTCCCCTTCAGTAACTATAGTTCTTTTTCAAAGTCTAAGTCTGTTTTGTAGATAATGTATCTTTTTTTTTTCTAGATTCCATGTATAAATGTTTTGTCTTTGTCTGATTTACTTCCCTTAGTATGATAATCTCTAGGTTCAGCCATGTTGCTGCAAATGATGTTATTTCATTCCTTTTTATGGCTGAGTAATATTTCATTGTATATACGTTCCATGTCTTTTTCATCCCTTCCTCTGTTGATGGGCACTGAGTTGCTTCCATTCTTGGCTACTGTAAATAGTGCTGTCCTGGATATTGGGGCGCATGTATCTTCTTGAATTATGGCTTCCTCTGGATTATAGGCACAGGAGCGGGATTGCTGGATCATACGGAAGTTCTATTTTTAGTTTTTTTTTAACAAGTCTCCTGCTAGTGGTAAAGAATCTGCCTGCCAATGCAGGAGACATAAGAGACATAGGTTCAATCCCTGGGTCAGGATGATCCCCTGGAGAAGGGCATGGCAACCCATCCCAGTATTCTTGCTTAGAGAATCCCATGGACAGAGGAGCCTTGCAGGCTACAGTCAATGGGGTTGCAAAGAATCAGACACAGCTGAAGCAACTTAGTATGCATGTACACGCACACTATTTTCCACAGTGGCTGCACCAATTTACATTCCCATCAACAGTCTAGGAGGATTCCCTTTTCTCCACACTCTCTTCAGCATTTATTGTTTGTAGACTTTTTGACAATGGCCATTTTGAGCTGTGTGAGGTGATTCTTCATTGTAGTTTTTTTTTTTTCCCCCCGCAAATCAAAAGATATACTTTTTTTTTCTTAATAGTTGTCTTCCAAAGGAAGAACCTGGGGCACCAAGGGGTTGAGGTAACTTGTAGTTAGGAAGTGCCCAGTCGGGAACTCAAATGCAGGTAGTGTGGGTTTTCCTCACCACCTCTTTGACTGGGGCATGGAAAGTGGGGTAGAATCTTCTCTCTCTGTGTGTCTCACATTTCTTCCATCTCATTTAAATGAAAATAAAACAGGATCTTATGGAGAGAGATGCTTCTAATTTTGGCACAGCTAGTGTTAGCCAATTTGGTTGTGCCAACAAGCAGGCTCAAGCTCCTGTTCCCTCTCAGTGCTGCATGTCATCCCGGCGTACCCAGGTCTGAGAGGTGTCCTCACACACAGGACTCTTGGTGCTAAAAGAAGGAAAATCCCAGGCACCCTGGGAGAGTTGCCCTCCCTGAATGGGCCCCTGCCTCAGAGGAACGCAGGGACAGTCTCCCCAGAACAAAGCTCAGGGGACAGAGGGCCATTATGAGGCATCCGTGAGCCACAGACCCCCGCTGGCAAACACGGCAAGCAGGGAGGTGTGGCGCCGCAGACTGAGTCAGCTTCCTAACGCGGAAGGCTGAGTTAAGCCTGACACCTAGAGAAGGAAAGAAAAATCGATGATAGCATAGGAATGGTTTGAATGAGAGCAAAATTTGCATCTCTTTGTATTGGGCCATAAATCCCTCTTGGACTTCCCATGAGTCTAGACCATGTTTAATTCTGTCAGTCACTCTAGCCGGACACCATGGTCTTCAGACGAGGATTTGTGCATGCTGCGATAATCCCTTGCCGCGGAACAGGGCTCAGGGCATCCACAAATGTCACGGTTGCTTCTGCAGCTGTTGAGTGATGGGCTCGTTGTCAGAGGGGATGTGATTCAGCATAGGCCACACAGCTTGCCAGCAGCATCCTTTTCCTTGGGTCATGTCATGGTCAGGAGAGGCAGACATGGAATTGTAGAGTCACGGCAGTGGAAGGGACATGGGCGTAGTTGGGGCCTGTGGGGGAGGGGTGGTACTGCCACAGCGGGTCGGGGCTGGTGAGGGAGCAAGGACATTAAACGTGATCACCCTGTGACTTCCTTTCATGCATATTCCTCACTATATTGCTTTTAATATTAATTCAACAATATTTGTTAAGCATCTGGTGAGTGTTTATTCTAGGCTTTGGGGATCAGAACCAAGTATTATGGAAGAAGTCTGTGTCCTCGTGGCATTATACTCTGGAAGGGGAACTAACCTTCTGGAGGAGCTTATGTTCCTAGGCCTGGGTCTCACAGTCTTGTTGCCCTTGCTGCCTGTCCACTGTAGATCTGATACATGGAATGCCAACATGTTACCTTTAAGGATCTGTTGCAAAGGTACCCATTTCGAAAAACATGCTCAAGAAGAGGGATTGGTACAGCTTCTCCCCGCTTCCCCAATGAATGTCTCTAATCCAGTCCTAGGAACACCAAGGACAGTCATCCAGGTTGCGCACTGCACAATGTCATAGGGCACCATACACTTAGATTACAACAGGTCCACCTTGACCAGCAGCAACTCAAGTGATACCCCTGCCCCACCATCAACCTCAGGCAGAAACCTTATCATCTCATCCTGCCAGGGGAGGAGGCCTTTGAATTCATCCCTACAAATGAGTTTACCCTACCTGAGATTCAGTTCTAAAATCTTGACCTGTCTTTGTTTCTTCTAAAATGAAAATTGATCTTATTACTCTATTCAAACCCTTTTTAATTCAGTGGCTTGCAAACTTCAGTGAATGCATCTTACATTATGACCCAGTGTATATTTATGTGCATGCATACATATACACAAACAGATAGACAACTAAAACCTTCCCCTCAGCTACTTACATTGTGTTCTCTTTCCTACTGAGAAAAGTACAGTGGTTGAGAGTGGCCAGGATCTGTTTTTTTTACCTGCATATAGATTTTTCAGGGGGCAGATAAGGTGGTCTTGTATTCCCATCTCTTTAAGTATTTTCCACAGTTTGTTGTGGTCCACATAGTCAAAGGCTTTGGCATAGTCAAAGGCTTTGGCATAGTCGATAAAGCAGAAATAGATGTTTTTCTGGAACTCTCTTGCTTTTTCGATGACCCAGCGGATATTGGCAACTTGATCTCTGGTTCCTCTGCCTTTTTTAAATCCAGCTTGATCATCTGGAAGTTCTCAATTCATGTACTGTTGAAGCCTTGCTTGGAAAATTTTGAGCATAAATTTGCTAGCATGTGAGATGAGTTCAATTGTGCGGTAGTTTGAACATTCTTTGGCATTGCCTTTCTTTGGGATTGGAATGAAAACTGGTGACTCAGTCGGTAAAGAATCCATCTGCAAAGTGTGAGACCTGGGTTCAGTTCCTGGGTCGGGAAGATCCCCTGGACAAGGGAACAGCAATCTACTCCAGTATTCCTGCCTGGGAAATCCCATGGCAGAGGAGCCTGGAAAGTTATAGTGAATGGAGCCACAAGAGTTGGATACAGCTTAGTGACTAAACCACCACCTGAGATGGTGGGAGTTAGCCCTTTAGCATGTTTGTTTTGAGTGGGACACAATTCAATCCATAACAGACCTTAGACAAGAACTTCAGCTTCCTCATCTGCAAAATGGAGATAAAGATAGGATCAGAGTTAACAGGGATACATGAAACTCTCAGAGAAGTGCTGTGGTGGGCTATAGTAATTACTACTTAACTCACCATTATTTTTATATGCGGGTTATGAACTCCTGTATTGATTTCATACCCACATTTTGAAGATCATTGCTCTCAAAGTACTTGACCCATTGCTGTCAGAATAGAATCTCAACTTCCCCACGTGGTTTCCATGGTCTTTATGATTGGCCCCTATTAACCACCCAGCCGACTCTCTCTCAGTCTCCCCTCCCAGGGTGAACTTCTCTCCACTTCCTGAATATCCTATAATCGCTTTTGCTCCCAGGGCCCTCATGCAAGCTCTCATTCTACTACTACCCCTAATCATCTGGGAAATGCCTATTTTATCTCTCAAAGAGCAACTCCTCCAGGAAGTCTCCCCTTGCCACCAATTATGGGTCACTGCCATACAGTTCTTTCTGCATAGCACCTACACACTATACTGTTAATGCCAGTTTACTTGTCTGTGACCTCTCATACAAGCTCCCCAGGAATGGTGTCTGTCTTAACTACTGTTGTGTCCCTGCATGCTCAGTCGCTTGTGCTAAGTTGCTTCAGTCATGTCCAACTGTTTGGGACCCCATGGACTGTAGCCTGACAGGCTCCTCTGTCCATGGGGTTCTGCAGGCAAGAATACTGGAGTGGGTTGCCATGCCCTCCTCTAGGCTTAACTACTGTATGCTCAACACCAACTACAGTGCCTAGAAAATACCCTTGGTTGCCTGCCAATAGCCATTTCTTCCCTTCTGTCTTTACCTAATTGATTTTGTTCTGGCATCAACAATTCTGAAAAACTAAGGGACATCTCACAGTCACTCCCGCGCTGTGCAGCCACCACTTCTGCGTTGGTTCCAAATTGGGAAAGGAGTACGTCAAGGCTGTATATTGTCACCCTGCTTATTTAACTTATATGCAGAGTACATCATGAGAAACACTGGGCTGGATGAAGCACAAGCTGGAATCAAGATTGCCAGGAGAAATATCAATAACCTCAGATATGCAGATGACACCACCCTTATGGTAGAAAGCGAGAAAGAACTAAAGGCCTCTTGATGAAAGAGAAAGAAGAGAGTGAAAAAGTTGGCTTAAAGCTCAACATTCAGAAAACTAAGATCATGGAATCTGGTCCCTTTACTTCATGGCAAATAGATGGGAAACAGTGGAAACAGTGACAGATTTTATTTTGGGGGGCTCCAAAATCACTGCAGATGGTGACTGCAGCCATGAAATTAAAAGATGCTTGCTCCTTGGAAGAAAAGCTATACCTAGACAGCATATTAAAAAGCAGAGACATTACTTTGCCAACAAAGGTCCATCTAGTCAAAGGTATGGTTTTTCCAGTGGTCATGTATGGATGTGAAAGTTGGGCTACAAAAAAAACCCTGAGCGCCGAAGAATTGATGCTTTTGAACTGTGGTGTTGGAGAAGACTCTTGAGAGTCCCTTGGACTGCAAGGAGATCCAACCAGTCCATCCTAAAGGAAATCAGACCTGGGTGTTCTTTGCAAGGACTGATGCTGAAGCTGAAACTCCAATACTTTGGCCACCTGATGTGAAGAACTGACTGACTCATTGGAAAATACCCTGATGCTGGGAAAGACTGAAGGTGGGAGGAGAAGGGGACAACAGAGGATGAGATGGATACATGGCATCACTGACTCAATGGACATGAGTTTGAGTAAACTCCGGGAGTTGGTGATGGACAGGGAGGCCTGGCATGCTGCAGTCCATAGGGTTGCAAAGAGTCAGACACAACTGAGCTGAAGTGAACTGAAGGGACATCTCAGGGAGGATGACAACTGGTCCATTCCAATCACAGAAGCTCATTCCTCTCACTAGGAACTGATTCACGGAGGAGCAAAGTAACCCACTTTTGGTCCATGAGACATGAGATAAGGTCTGTTGGGGCAACTTCTGGAAAACATTTCGAGGAGAATTCTGAAGAGTTGTGTGAGAGGAAAGAGCCCAGGCCCGCTTCCAGGTGAGTGAGCAGCGCTGTTCTGCAGCCTTGGAGAGGGAGGCACCGGGACAGACGCAAACTTGCTGAGGACGACAGAGCTGAAGTAGCGAAGGAGTCAAGTCCTTGGTAATTCTGCTAAGACTCCACAGTAACCCACCCTAGAACTGCCCTGCCCAGACCAGGGATTGAACCAGATCTCCTGCATTACAGGGAGATCTTTACCATCTGAGCCACCAGGGAAGCCCGATGAGATAATACCTTTTCCTTATTGCTTACTGCCATTTAGGTGAGGTTTTCTGTCACTTGCAATTGAAAGCAACCTAACTGATACAGGTACTCAGGAAATATTCTTGAATGAGTAAGTGTTTATAAGCTAAACTTGCTAAAGAGGGAGAAGAGAGGAGAGAACTAGAATATTCACTGTCTACAAAGAGCCACGTAGGAGAGCNGGCCATCTGGAGGAAGTCCCACCAGATGGCCCCGTCTGCAGAAAATCTGCAGGGAGTGTGGCATTCAAAAACAGAGTGCCTCAGAACACTTTAATGATAAACTTGATGGTGGAAAGTCACTTGCTTTAGAGTTTTATGTAAACTACCAAGTACAGGTCATGGGTGTTAAAAGGGACATCCAAGCCATCCACAAATCCTGGCAGGTTTCACTGACGTTGCCCTGGGACTGGCCTCCAAGCCTGAGCCCCTAAGGATTAGATGGGTTCCCAAAGCAAGAGCCCGCCCCCTGGGAAGAGAAGGCTGTTTCTGATAGGAAAATATGAGGTAAGAAGCTAAGGCCTGAGTGGACACAATGGTTCTGGCTAGACCCTGGGGGAGGGTCTCTTATTTTTAGAATTGCAGCCTAAGAGAAGATGAAAAGAGCAAATGGAAAAGTGAGAAAGCCAGGTGAGAGAAGGCTGGCCACACCTTCACGTGTAAGCATTCCTGAGCTTGCCCCACTACAATCCCATCAAGATTTCAGATGAGTCTATAAGGCCCGCTGGTGAGTCAGGGGTCCTTTGGGGGCATCTCAAAACTCTTCATCAGAGTCAGTGCAAAAGTGAAACTAGCAGGTGGGCACAGGAGTGGGGAGGCCTGGAGAAGCACAAGAAAGTAAGCCTGATGCGCCCACAGGTATCAGGGGAAGGGATTGGAGCATAATTATCCAAATCTAACAAGACTTCTGTGGGGGACTCTAGAAGGTAAAGCTGCACAACCTAACCTTGGTTAAAGCAGATGTTCAGGCTTGGGTGTTCCCAGACAACTACCCACCTTAACAGCAACTCTAGCCTGAATGCCGAAATTCACACCATACTAACAACAGCAGGATAGCTTTTGCAACAGTCCATCTGAACTCAGAAATGAAGACTGTGACCTTAGGGTTCACGAACAAAGCCTTTGATCTCAGACTAATGTAATAAGCTGTTGAAATGCCTCCAGATTTAGTTATTTAAATTCCTCAAGATAGGGATGTGACAGGAAAGACAGACCCCGATGAGCACCCCAGGTCCAGGGACTTGTCCGTTTTAATATGACGAATGAGTAGCAAACCTGGGACTCAAACCCAGGACTTTAGTTGCAAATCTCACTTTCTTATCCTATCCTAAGGTGCCTGTCCCATACACAAAGGCCTTTTTAATTATTTTTTTTAATGGTGAAATAACTTCAGTTGAGAAAATCTCAATAGTCAAATCCTTCTCCCTGACTTAATCTACTGCCTTTCTATTGATACTAGAAAAAGAAGTATTATAACAGCCCTAAAACTGCCAACACATCTGAAAAATATTTAGCTCTTCGTCAAAGGATGGGACCCGCCTGACAAAATAAAACCAAAATAAAGCACCTATAACTGCTCTTCTCCACATCTGTCATGTGTGCCTATAAACAAATTTTATATTCCCTTCCATGGAGATTTCTTTCCTCCAAAATAATCCAGGTGTGTGGCTTCTTGACATGCTTCATCTTACACAGGGACACCTTGAGAACAGGATGTGATCTATGTTTGCTTTCCTGGGGCCTAGCACGTTTTGATGCCTTTTGATAAATGGAAAGTGGACAAATGCTCTGAAGTGGGCTGCAGGAGGAGGAATGCTAAAGCGCTTCCGATTTTACAATGAGAAACAAGGGAAAGAGAGGGCTAAGTTACACAGGGGCACACATTCTCCTGTCACCAGGCAAGAGCGTCGCCTGCCAGAGTCGGTTTCCCCAGAAGGCTTACATTTATTGCATGATGATTCATTTATGCGCCTCTAAGAGCTCTTTTTATCCTCCAAACCTACTTGTTCAGGCACGATAAAGCAAAGACAGTTTGGAGTCATTTACTTTGTTTCTCCAATAAAAGCTGTGGATTTACACGGGCTCTCTTCTCCAAAGAGCTCAGCATGCTTGCCCATCTGGTGTCCCGTTTGTCTCCATTTGAAGGCTTTTTGTATGTCAAGGCAGACCAGGACAGGGGAGACTGCGTGAGCGGTGAGTCCCTCATGTTTGTGACCCTTTAGACTGTAGCCCTCCAGGCTCCTCTGTCCATGGGATTTTCCAGGCAAGGATGCTGGGTGTGTAGGTTTATTCCTGCTCACCACAGGAGGGAGCCCATGAGCCCTTCAGGCTTTAGGCTTCAGACACCTATTGCCCACCTGAAGGGCCAGCACTTCTCTGCAGGTACCAAGGGATCTCTGCCCACAAGCAACCTCAGCCTGGCAAGTCTGATGATGGAAAGAGATGTGCAAGCACAGAATAGCAGTATAGAATTATAATATAGTGTGATTAAGGGCAGTGCCACAGGAATGGATCAGGTATGGATATGGAGAGTCTGGAGTGGGCATAAAAGGGAAGAAATTATTGAAGGGTTTAAAAAGCAAAGCTGCAGGGGCTTTATTGGTGGCTCAGTGGTAAAGAATCCACCTGCCAATGCAGGAGACAGGAATTCAATCCCAAAACCAGGAAGATCCCACATTCCACGGAGCACCGAAGCCAGTGCACCACAGCATTTGACCCTGCATTCTAGAGCCTGGGGACCGCAGCTACTGAGCCGCTTGCACCGTAGAGCTCGTGCTCCACAAGAGAAGCTCCCACAATGGGAAGCCCAAGCACCACAACGACAGTAGCCCCCGCTCTCCACAACTAGAGAAAAGCCCATGAAGCAGAAAGACCCAGCACAGCCAAAAAGAAACAAAATTAGTTTTAAAAGGCCCACATCAACATGGCAAAGCTTCGGCATAAGTCATAGCAAATGAAATAACTGGAAAGGTGGTATTCCACTCTAATTAAATTAATTAGCCTGTCCACTCTCCAAAATGATTGCCTGATATGTTTTCTATGCTTGATTGGAAAATTTGGCTTAAAGAACTAAATGATGCTTCACATAATAATCACAAAGTAAATAGAAAAACTATTCCCCTGTTTTTTAAAAAAAGTAAAGCTTCAAATAGCAAGTGTTAATGAGGATGTGGAGAAGTTGGAACCCTTGTGCATTGCTGGTTTGAATGCAAAATGGTTCAGCTGTTGTGGAAACACTTTGGCAGTTCCTCAAGAAGTTAAACATAGAATTACCATATGACCAAGTAAATCCACTCTTAGATATATATACAAAAGAACTGAACACTCAAACAAATCTCTATACTCGCATGTTTATAGCAGCACTATTCATGTAGCAGCACCATCCACAATAGCAGAAACAACCCAAACGTCCATCAATGGATGAATGATAAACGAATTCTGGTGCATCCATGCAGTGAAATATTACTCATCTATAAAAATGACTGAAGTGAATTACTGAAGTGTGTACTTTGTACTACAACTTCAGTGAGCCTGGAAAACATTATGCTGAATGAGAGAAGCCAGACCCAAAAGGCCACATCTTGTGTGATTCCATTCATATGAAATATCCAAGACATGCAAATCCATAGAGACAGAATGTGGACTGGTTGCCAGGGGCTGGGAGAGTGTTGAAAGAGGAACAACTGTTGAATGAGTATGAAGTTTTATTTTGGAATGCTGGGAATGTTTTGGAACTAGACAGAGATGTTGGTTGCATAACATTGTGAATGTACTGGATGCCGTGAAACTGCTTGCTCTAGAATGATTCATTTTGTGTTATATGAATTTCAACCTTAATAATTTTTTAAATTAAACTTTTAAAAATTTAAATTTAAAATTAAATAATTTCTTAAATTTACTTTACATTTTTTAAAAGTAAAGCTTGAGCCAAGAGGTGAAAGGGAACAGGAGGATAGCAGGATTTTGACAGATGGCTGGGAGGAGGGCATTTGAGTCAAAGCATCACGTGTAAGAGAGAAGCAGTGTGAAACAGAGGACGTGGGTGGCGTGTGTGGATGGGGGAAGCCGTGTCATGTGCCAGGTGGAGGTCCCCTTGGGGAGATAGGCTTGCAGAAGGCTGTACCCAGGAATAGAGCATTAGACGGCACTCCGTTCACAGGTATATTGCCTTCAATCTCTGTGTCTTGTGTTAGACAAATGCCTGAGGAGGATAGGAGCTGGCCCTACCTGGGGCAGGGGCATGGGGCGGTGGCACCCCAGCACTGCACGAGCACTCCAGGTCTCACTGAGGCCAGCACGATTTTCCTCAGAAACTGTCAGCTCTCGGTCTGTCTTGGACCACTACAGGAACGAATGAACGATCGAGGCCCCAGGCTGGGAATCCACAGGGCAGGGCTGCAGCTGTTTTCCCTAGGGAGCCTTCTCAGACCTTTAAGTTACAGCCCAGGGCAGAGGTTCTTAAGCTTTACTATGCCACGGAACTCTGGGTGCTCCTTAGCTAACAGAAACTGTGCAGTAACATAGTCCAGAGGCAGTTCTAATAATTCTGCTGCTGCTGCTGCTGCTGCTGTTGAGTTGCTGAGTTGTGACCGACTCTTCGTGACCCCGTGGACTGCAGCACACCAGGCTTCTCTGTCCTTTACTATCTCCCTGAGTTTGCTCAAACTCATGTCCATTGAGTCAGTGATGCCATCCAACCATCTCATCCTCTGTTTCCCCCTTCTCTTCCTGCCCCCAATCCCTCCCAGCATCAGGGTCTTTTCCAGTGAGTTGGCTCTTTGCATCAGGTGGCCACAGTATTGGAGCTTCAGCTTCAGCATCAGTCCTTCCAATGAATATTCAGGACTGATTTCCTTTAGGATGGACTGGTTTGATCTCTTTGCAGTCCAAGGGACTCTCAAGAGTCTTCTCCAGCACCACACTTTGAAAGTGTCAGTTCTTCAGCACTCAGCCTTCTTTATGGTCCAACTCTCACGTCCGTACATGACTACTGGAGAAACCAAAGCTTCGACTATAGATGTCAAAACTTTGTCAATAGGGTGGTGTCTCTGTTTTTAGTGATAACTATAAATGAAATTCTGAGGTATCCACAACATCTAAAACGTGATAGAAAAATACCCATGATTTCTCCTGCTGAAAAGACACAGGAGTTAAAGACTGAGGTGGTTTGTTGTCTCTATTCATGACTGAAGGAGATACTGAATGTCAATGAGAGGCTGATGAAAACAAAGATGTGTTTCATAGATTCCAGCTTAAGATCCTTGGCATCACAAACCAGAAGGGAGATTGAGAAGCAGAGGCTCAAGCTCCCCTCCTCAAACTGTTGGGTTGTCACTGGTGTCTAACAGGAAGAATTGAGGTATTATACACAGCCTGGTTGGCTTGAGTCTATTCTCATCAAGGTTAGCATTAGGGGAGATGTGATGAGCTGAAGGAGCGAGGGGTGGGTAGGAGAGTGCTGGGGAGGGAGCGGTTTCCAAGGGCAGGGTCAGTGGGCGGGAAACATCAAGGCGGCCTGAGGTGCCCTGCCTGCACCGGTTGGTTGTGAGGGTGGTGGCGTCTGCACGGTCCTCTCTGTAGAACTGGTCGAGTGAGTTGTGTTCAGTGAGGTTTGTGTACTTCCAACTGAGCAGGGCTTAGTAATGACACCTTTGCTCAAGCAGCTGTGTGTGTGTGTTTAAGGGTGAGACATATGTAGAAAAAGTTCCCTAGAAATTGCTTTTTTCTGGCAAATGGTAGAAGAGGGAGGGAGAGGGAGAGAGAACTCAGTGGAGTGTGCCTCTCATTCTACTCTAATGACCAAAATGTAAGCCAGCCCCCTCTTTTAAAGCCCCTCATTCCCTTGCGGGGCATCTAAAAGGCATGGCTGTTACACGTGTGTCCTTCCCTCCATCTTGATTGCAGCTGCTGCCTCAGAGCACCGCCAGCTCTGTTCTACCCCTCAGAACCTCTGAGCTCCCCACCTAAATGTCATCACTATTCAACTTGGCCTCTAAAGCCCGGGTTCAGGGACCTCCTCCCCTCAGCCTCCTTAATCATTCTCACCACCCTCACTGGAGCACCCAGCAGAACCGGGCCACCAAGCTGTCTCATTTCCAGACCCTTCTCTCCTGCTCTGGCCCCTCCCAGGTCTGTCTCCACCACCCAGTGATGAAGGGACTGTGTCTCCTTTACAAGGCTTGAGCTTCAGTGCCAGGGGATAGTCAGTGCCTATTTGTTGAGTGAATGAACATTTCAGTGACAAATTAGTGCTCATTAAATACAATAGAATGTAGCTGTTCGGGTCTCCTATTAGTCTGCTCAGGCTGCCATGAGAAAATATGACTGTTTTAGTGGCTTCAACTCAGAGAAGCCAGTTATTTTCTCACAGTTCTGGAGGCCGGAAGTCCAAGATCACACCGTGGGCAGGTTTGGTTTCTCCTGAGGCCTCTCTCCTTGGTTTGCAGATGGCCGCCTTCTCACCATGCCCTCACCTGCTTTTCTTTGTGTGTGCATGTCCCTGAGACCTCCCCCCTCTTCTCATAAAGACACTTGTCCTATCAGATCAGGGCTCACACTATCAGATTAGGCCTTGCCTCATTTCTACTTAATTATCTCTTCAAATATAATTTGGAAATACTGTATTTAGAAATCCAGTATTTCAAAATACAGTCACCTTCTGATGTACCGAGGGTTGGAGTTTCAAAAGATGAATTTAGAGGTGGGACCATAATCCATAACAAGTCTGGAGCAATTTATTGAGCAGGGTAGATTGCCCTGAGGCAATATAATGGATTTGCACCCCTCTTCTGCCTCTATTTCCTATGCTACCATCTAAATATCTTAATAAATATAAAGCCCAGAAAACTGAGACTGAACTCCAGCCCTTGTCTTTCCAGGACAGTAGTTTCCTTAGCAGACTTCTCCCTTGAGGAGCTGGAGCTATGGAGGGGTGGGGGGTGGGGAGGGGAGAACCTCTCACAATCACATTTTCTTAAATGCAAAGAAAGGCTCTTACAAAACTTTCAAAACACGTTTAAAATAACTGAACAGGTACTAATCTCCAAATCAGAGGTACTTTTGGTCTTCGTATTCACTGGAGACCTACGCAGAATGCAAGACCCAGAGGACCTTTGGAGAATCACCTGTAGCCTTTGGTCCCTCCAAAGGCAGATTCTTTACTAACTGAGCCATCCAGGAAGCCCCTTAGACAGCAAGGAGCTAATGTGGGTTTTTGAGCAGAGATAGATTATGAGCAGATTTGTGATTCAGTAAGATCCCTCTGCAAGTTAAATGGAATCGTTAAACCATGCATCCCTGAATGGCAGAAGTGTCTCCAGTACATAGTAGTAGTTAGTAAATATTTATTGAATCAGGAGATGACAGACTCAATAGAGGTAGTAGCATTGGGACTAGAGAAAAGGGAGACATTTTGGAGCTGGAATCGACAGGACTTATCAACAGTTAGTAAGGAAAAAAATTAAGACTGATTTAAGTGGTTTCTCTCTAGAATGACTAGATGGGTAGAAACAAGAAACAGGCACAGGTTTCCAGGTGAAGATATTAGCCTCACTTTGAACAAATTAGACTTGGGCCTGAATTGCAGGGTGAACTTTTTGGAAGGAAGCTGGTTTAACAGACTAGGAGCTCAAGAAAGTGGTCAGGGCAAAAGATGGGAGGGCCTGGAAGTCATCATCACAAAGAGGCAGCTGAGAAGAGGGAGTCTTAGTTGAGAGAAAATTGCTTCTGAAATGCTAGAAATTAGTCAAATTATGATCGTCCAAAAGAATTTAGAACAGCAAAGCTCCCCTAGTCCCCAAACCCCCAAACAATGGTGGCAAGTGCCTCTGCACTACAGCAGGGATAAAACAAGGAAGGCTCCAGAAATTTGACTGCTTGGCACGACTGGGCCACAAATAAACCAACCGTAGATTTCTGGAGATTCTGGCTGGTAGCTGATGTTGGCCCATTCATGAGAAAAAGCACCAGCCTCCGCTGACCCAGACAACATTGAAAGTCCTGCCAACGCTTGGATGACCACAGAGCCTGGAGGCCATTGGATTTTCCTGCCAAGCTGGCTACATGCTCACTCTCCCTGGCCAGGAGTCCTTGCCTGAGCCTCCACAGGCACTTGATCAGATGCCATGGTCCTTGCGGTGGACACACACAGGAGCACAGGGGGCAAGCAGCAGTGGGGGCCAGCAGCCCAGGGCCACTTGTACCAGTGACACTCAGCTAAACACTCTGGGTGAGCTGAGGTTCAGAACCTGATTTGAATATGAATCTATAATACTTACTGTCAGAAAGCAGATTACTTACTGGTATATCCAAATTAGTTGACATCAAAGGGTATCTATTCTATAAAGCAGATTGTATGGCCATATTATAATATGACCTGAAAGTATTAGTTGCTCAGTCATGTCCAACTCTTTGTGGCTGTATGGACTGTAGCCTGCCAGGCTCCTCTGTCCATGGGATTCTCCAGGCCAGAATACTGGAGTGCATAGCCATTCCCTTCTCCAGGGGATCTTCCCTGACCCTGGGATCAGACCCAGTTCTCCTGCATTGTAAGCAGATTCTTTACCATCTGAGCCACCAGGGAAGCCCAGTATGGCCTGGGTTTTATATATATGTGCTTCCCTGGTGGCTCAGACGGTAAAGCATCTGCCTGCAATGTGGGAGACCTGGGGTTGATCCCAGGGTTGGGAAGATCCCCTGGAGAAGGAAATGGCAACCCACTCCAGTACTCTTGCCTGGAAAATTCCATGGATGGAGGAGCCTGGTAGGCTACAGTCTATGGGATTGCAAAGAGTTAGACACGACTGAACAATACAACTTCACTGTGTATACATATATGTGTGTGTGTGTGAGTGTGCAGAATATACCTGAAAGAATATATCCTCAGCACTGTAAGCTAGGATGAGGGAATGCAGAACTTTTTATTGTTTCATATAGTTTGCCTTTTTTTAAGTTAATTTTCAAATAAAACTTTTTTCAAAAAGCATCAGACATTTAAATCAATCATAGAAGGACAGCCTGATGATTAACAGATTTCCAAGGCCTGCGTGCGAGCATGCATCACTGAACATCGTGGTTTCCTAGCGATGCTCTTAGCCAAGTCAGGTCAAGTCTCAGGTGACTGACTGAAGGAGCAGGTGGCCTCTTGTCCCTGGAATCCTCCCTGTTGGTCTCCCTTCGTCTCGCCCAGGTCAGGTAAGAACTTGTCTGAAGAACATGTGTAGGAGAAGGGAGTTACCATGATGGTACGTGTGGGAGTCACCAGCTGCAAGGACTCCCGTGAAACAAGACCAGGCACTGGATGACTTACTGCAAGTTCATGGGGAATTTAACACTCTTGGTCCAGACCAACCCAGGCTTATCATCCCCAATCTAAGCTAACAAGAAATTCATAACCAGTCAATGATCACACCTAAAGCTGGTTTGTTCCTGGCTTCAAGGCAGGTGGATACTTGTTCTGGGCTGACTTCTTTCCCTTGGCAAGACCTCGATCCCTGACTGATTAAGGTACCTTCCTTGCCAGCCTGGGGAAAAGCCATTTGGAGCATAAATCCTGAGATCCTTTTCAGAATGATCAGAATAAACCATGAGGAATCAGGATAAACTAGCTCAGAAACACTTCGGGCAGAGATTTTTTTTAAAAAAATTCTCATTTGGGGAATCTAAGAAATTAAGTAAAATTAAAGAAACATAAAAATCAACTTGGAAAATAATATACAGGCATACAGCAGAGGCATGTTTGGTTCCAGATCACTGCAATAAAGACAAGTCACACAATGTTTTGGTTGCCCAGTGTGTATGAAAGTTATATTCATACTATAGTCTATTAAGTGTGCAATAGTGTTGTCAAAATAACAATGTATATACCTTAAATATACAAAACAAAAAACAGTTACAATAGTAACATCAAAGATCACTTATTCCAGATCACCATGACAAATATAATAATGATTTTAAAAGTTTGAAATATGGCAGGAATTATGAAGTGTGACACAGATCACTAAGTGAGCAATCACTGTTAAAAAATGGCACCAATAGACTTGCTCAAGGTGGGCTTGTCACAAAGCTTCCACTTGTAAAAACACAGTTACTTGTGAAGCACAATAAATTGAGGTATGCCTATACTCTCTATTAATTTTTGATGCTCTTCAAATATTAGGAAGTCGAAAATTTCGCCGTCAATGATAGACACCCCAAATAGGGAAGAGGCTTTCTTTGCATCTTGAAACATCGCCAATGACTCTGTTGCAAGAGCCCCACCTGACCAAGGGCTCCCCTGGTGGGTGGCTTATTCAGTAAAGAATCCTTCTGCCATGCAGGAGAGCTGAGTTTGATCCCTAGGTCACGAAGATCCCCTGGAGAAGGCAATGGTAACCCACTCCAGTATTCTTGCCTGGAAAATGCCATAGACAGAGGATCCTGGCAGGCTACAGTCCACAGAGTTGCAAGAGTCAGACATGTCTGAAGGACTAAGCCACCGCAACCTGCTCAAGGCAGGGGGAGACTGTTAGGAAGAGAGCTTGAGAAGCTTCCTCTCTGCTCACTCAGCTCCCATTCCCTGCACCCTCTACAGCCCCCATCAAAGGGTTTGCTTGACTATTCCTACCACTCCACATAGTGTCCTCATCCTCCACTCTCTCTCTCTTTCCAATTTATGTTTGTCCATATATATCTTTAAAATAATCGATTTTGATGCCAGGCTCAGGTAACAGAAGGGCTTTCCGGGTAGTTTACATTGTCTAGACCCAAAGTCCACTCCTCAGTCTGGAATGAAGCGAAAATAACAACTTTCTAAAGAGAGGTTAGAAATTCTAAGCCAGTAAGTTAAGCTACTTCTTTCTCTGGGAGCAGGGATGAGTTATGTATCTGGCCACAAAGCCACCATTCAAAGGTATAACCAAGAAGAGAGAGAGCAGATCACAACAAAACAAGATCAGCCATGGAATATACCATGTTACAGTACAGCGACCATAATTCAAATTACCTGTACTCAAAAGTGAACTACAAAATCTTTGTAAGGTACGTGCACCATCCAAAGTGAGGTCACTGCTGTTGGCAACGTGGCAGCTGTTCTAACCTATGTCACACTTAAGATACATCAAAAAAGGTTTTTATAGATGCAGAGAAATCAGAACCCTATGCATTGCTGGTAGGAATATAATATGATGTATCCACTGTGGAAAACAGTAGGTAATTCCTCAAAAAATTAAACAGAATTAACATAGCCCAACAATTATACCTCTGGGTTTATAACCAAAATAAGTCAAAATAGGACTCAAAACAGGTATTTGTACACCTCTGTTTATAGCCGCATTATTCACAATAACCAAAAGGCAGAAACAACCTAAGCTGTTGATTGGGTAAACAAAAGGTATTAGGTACACACAATGGAGTATTAATCAACTTAAGAAGGAATTCTGACAAAGGCTACAACATGAACAAACCTTGAGGACATTATGGTAAGTGAAATAAACCAGTCATAAAAGAGTAAATATTGTATGATTCTGCTTATGTGAGGTAGCTAAAGGAATCAAATTAATACCGGCAGAAAGGAGAAGGGGAGTTGCCAGAGGCTGGGAGAGGGATGGTATGGGGAGTTAGTGTTAAATGGATACAGAATTTGAGTCTGAGAAGGTGAAAAATTTCCGGGGGTGAATGATGGTGACAGCTGAACAACATTGCAAGTGTACTTAAGGCAGACGAATGGTATACTTAGAAAGGGCTAAAATGGTAAACTTTTCATCTTTAATAATTGTAATAAAATAATAACTATAATTATTATTTACAGTAATTTTAAAGACTGTTCTTAGGCCACCGAGAATAGCATTAAGTTCAAGACTTGTTAACCCAAGTTCAGGTAGATCCATTTCCACTTCAGGAACTTGGCTTATGTTTCTGGTTATGATATCAGAAGTCATCAGGCTTTCCCTGATGGTATCACCTGGCTCATAATTTTCCATCTTGAGCCGTATGCTCCCCTTTCCTCTGCAGCTGGCCACTCCCCTGGTCCTTCTGCCACAGCCAGCACCCTCTGACCCACACACAGCCATCTTTGGCTGTCCTCATTCTTCCACATTTTAACCCTACAAGCCTGTCCTGACTTCTCGTTTTACCAGCACTCACTATTATCATCATCTAAAACTCCCGAAGACTGTCAACCCGCTCTATACAGAGCAAATAAAAGGCCTACTTCCTCATCTTGGAAATAGCTTTCTAAAGATGACAATGAATTGAAGAGGGCAGAAATTCTTTCTTAAAGAATTGTGTTTTTAAAATTCTTAGTGGAAGGAGTCTGGCCCATGTGAATTTAGAAATGTAGCCTAGAGGTGATAATTTCTCATGATTTTATCTCATCTCTCGCCTCTTCACTCTATTTTCTCCCTCCCTGTGCAAAAACAGACAAACAAACACAACTCTACTCATCTCAGATAGAATGCGAGTGTCCACTTCCCTCTTTGAAATACTAGAATCTCACCTTCATTCCTAAGCAGACTTAACAGTAAGTTCTTTTCAAATAAGTACTTTAAATATATTTTGGTAAATAAAAATTAAAAATTTCTACCGACTTATAAATATCTCATATACATCTTTCAATTATATAGTGTTTTGGAGCTGGCCACCTACTTTTAACAGGCATGATCTGACTTAATCTTGCCAAGAACCCTGGGAAGAAGGCAGGATTGTCAAGCCTCCATGTTGCAAATGAGGAACCTGAGGCCCAGAGAGGTTGTGTGTAGCCTAAAGTTAGAGGTAACCAATCAAGAAAACCAAGATTCATTCCAAGTCTGCTTCTTATTCAACGACTATGTGTGGCCAAAGCAATTAGCCTATCACCACCAGCAGCCACCACACTGGCTTCTTTCTGTGTACGGGATTTGGAGCTGACCCTAGAGTATCAACATTTAGTCCTGCCCTCAATGGATAGATCAGTGAGAAAGGAAGAATTTAGTCAATAAAATGTGGCATGTGCCAAACACCAAATATGCCCAACAGGCAATAAATGCAACAAGCAAATTGTCCTATACCTTCTAATGCATGAATGGGCCAGACGTACATGGACTAGTACTGACACCCTGGCAGGACCCGTGAAGGGAGTCTGAGAAATCTAAGACCCTCTAGAAAAGGATGAGCACTGGTGTATCGTTCAAACCCCTTTCCAGGCACTGACTGAGTTGGTCTAAGCCAATTGTTTTGTCTGGCATGGCTGTACCTGGGCCTTTCCTACCCTTTTCTGTGGAGACCCCAATAATGACTCACCTCCTTTTCCAATCTTGCTACATGCTCAGGTGGGCTGACAAACCTGGCCTAGAGCCTCAGATACCCTTGCTCTCATTTCTGCCTCCAGGCCGTATACCCATACATAATTGCTGCTCCTCCTCTGGAACCACTGATGGAATATTTTTGTTTATTTGTTTTAATTTACTTTTTAATTTTTTAAATTTCTATTTTATGTTGGAGTATAGTCAATTAATAATGTTGTATTAGTTTCAGGTGTAAAGCACAGTAATTCGGTTATACATATACATGTATCTACTTTTTTTTCAAATTCCTTTTCCATTTAGTTTATAACAAAATATTGAGCAAAGTTCCCTGTGCTATACCACAGATCCTTGTTGGTTATCTATTTTAAATATAGTAATGTGTATAAGTCAATTGCAAACTCCCAATTTTCCCTCCCTGCCACCTTTCCCTCTTTGATAACCATTAGTTTGTTTTCTAAGTCAGTGAGTCTGTTTCTGCTTTGTAAATAAGTTCATTCATGTAATTTTTTTTAGATTCTACACACAAGCAATGTATATTTGTCTTGGACAGGGAGGCCTGGTGTGCTGCAGTCCATGGGGTTGCAAAGAGTCAGACATGACTGAGTGACTGTGCTGAACTGAACTGATTCTGACTTTTGTGAAGTGATATCTCATCATATTCATAGTTTTGATTTGCATTTCTCAAATAATGATATTGAGCATCTTTTCATGAGCCTAATGGCCATCTGTATATATTCTTTGAAGAAATGTCTATTTAGGTCTTTTGTCCATTTTTTGATTGGGTTTTTTGGTTTTTGGATATTGAGCTTCATGAGCTGTTTATAAATTTGGGAGATTAATCTGTTGGGTGTGTTGTAAATATTTTCTCCCATTCGATGGGTTGTTTCTTCATTTTGTTTATGATTTCCTTTGCAGTACAAAAGCTTTTGAGTTTAATTAGGTCCCATCTGTTTATTTTTGTTTTTATTTCCATTACTGTAGAAGATGGATGGAAAAAGATATCGCTACCATTTATGTCAAAGAATGTTTTGCTTAAGTTTTCCTGTATGAGTTTTATAGTATCCAGTCTTACGTTTAGGTCTTCAATCCATTTTGAGTTTATTTTTGTGTATGGTATTAAAGAATGTTCAAATTTCTTATTTTTAATATGTAGTTGTCCAGTTTTCCTGGCACCATTTATTGAAGAGACTGTCTTTTCTCCTGCAATATTAGCACCCCTTCTGTCCCTGTAATTTAAGAGAGCAAAATCCTTGGGCAAAGTCTAGAAAAGACTACTTTGGCCAACAAGCATCTATTTAGCAAAACTTTTATGACTTTGAGCAATCAGCAGCCATTAATTACATTAATAATTAACCAAGCATTTATGTCTATAATTTACCCTGCATGCAGGTAGAATAGGTGGCCAGTGGAAACTGCCAAAGGCTTGCCCAATTTATCTTTCAGTGAGACTGCCTATTAGAATTTGCAGGGAAATCTGCAAAGCCTGACACACCTAATTGCTACCGCTCAATAGACTCTTGTTGATTCTTTCTGCACCCATTAGCCGTATTGTGATATTAGCTGAAAGACGGTCTCAGAGGGACACTAGAATAGGACAGTTTATAGGGCCAGAGAAAATGGAAACTCTGAAGCATAAAACACTGGCCAATCAAGGCTGGTCTAAGGGATAAACAACACTGAGTGGCCTTGGACAGCCGAGGTTTAATGAGGACACAGAGCATCAGGGGAAGGATGTCTAAAAGACGAACGAGAGTGGAAGGAGAGCGCTGGAGAGGGAGCGGCCTCCTCCAGCTTGGCCCTGGGCCAGCCCTGAGCACAACTAATGGAAGCCTGCGGAAAAAGAGACACCGCCTCTCATGCCGCCCAGCCTCACCTCTGCCTGGGAGAGAGCAGAGAATGCCGAGGCTGACAATCAGTGTGCTCTCCCATACTCTGCAGTCTCCCAGGACCAGAGAGGCCTCTTCTTCAGAAGGTCTCAAGCTAATGTTTCTCTGAGGCAGCTACTCTGTCAAGAGGCAAGGCTGTAGGACTTCGAGACGCCCAGCTCCTTGCAATCTTCTTGGCAGAATGGAATCCTGCTCTTAAGTTTTCCAATCCATCCAATTCTGTGGCCAAATGATTTTGTACAAAACATTAAGTCTGTGACCGTCCTCCCTTTGGTGGTCTGCCATATTGTTAATGTGCTAGAAAACAGCTGAAATTAAAGCTGAATGGAGCTGAGGGAGACACTCTGTAATGAGCATTAATAAGCACCAAGTGTGAAACTATCAGCGGGATTGTTACTGGGATAAATCACCTTTTCAAATGGCATGGATTACTTTGTGGTCCATGGAGTCCAGCTGTCTGTTCTTGATACTTTATCAAACTCAGGAAAGCAGTCAGTGTTGCAACCAATTCTCCTGGACATACTTCCACTGTAGCTATGGGAAACTGAAACTGTATCTATGATGGGAATTTTAAGAACAAAATTTTATAGTGGTTTCAGTTTTAAAGTCTGGATATAGTGTGATATTTTGTGACTGGTTACTTTTCCATGACTTTCTCTTTTTTGTACTTGTAAATATAAGAACCAGTCTACTAAGGAGTCATTAATGTTATAATTTAATTTAATATTAAAATTTTAATAATTTTCTTAAACTGTACAAACTATGATTTCCCCCTTTTGGGTGTTTTAGTGGGGATATGTACGGTGTGAACCATGTTTCCAGAATCTCCTTATGATTCCAGATAGAGTTGGCCAAAAGAGAAATTTGTTTAAGGTTGAGAAAGCAGGAGGAATATGTGTTCATTATTCTCCAAAGGTGACAGACGTAGAAGAGGTGTGGGCAACTTCCATGCTTCCTCATTTTCTCCTGCTCTGGACCTAGCTCTTCCAAACTGCCAGCACTACTGACAGAAAGCCCCCCAGACCCCCCACCTGAAGCTCCGCTGCAGACTTTGAGAAGCAACAGTTATGAAGAAATCACATCTTTCATCAGGTCTCCTCCATGAACCTACTCTGGCAATTAGATGTGTCTGGTTTCCCAGGTAGATTCTCCTGCAAGTTCCATACTGCCCGCCATACCAGCAGACCAATGACTTTTCTCTGATCCTCCAGCTCCTACTTTCAGGCCCTCACTTCCCCAGCATCTCCCAGCTGTGTAATGAATCCCTTACTCCCTAATACACCCAGTAGTTCTTCCCTGATTAAGTCCTGACTGAGTCCTTTGCCTCACCATGTTGGAAGCAGTCAATCAGCCAAAAGGATTTCACAGAGTTAAAGAGTTGCTTCCAACACTCATTCATACAGAAAGGTGTCCAAAGATAAGCTCAATATCCATTAATGACTCTCAGCAGAAACTGACATGAACCATGTAAAGCTGTAATATTCTATGTAAATCCTCCTTCTTGTGATCTAAAGTGAAGATCCGGCCTTTAAGGGAACTAAGAAGTTAGTTTTAAAATTGTCCTTTGGATATTAAAGATAGTGCTGAGATGAGTGTCAGCTTTCTGACACTCATCTTAAGGCCCCAGTTTTACAAATCTTAAGGCCCCAATTTTACCTTCTCGTTCACAACAATGTACAAAGGAAAAGGGAATTGGAATCTGTGGTTTTTATGCTGTTTAAACTGTAAGGCTCCCATCTTTAGTCATGAGCTGGGTACAGCAACAATGCAGTAATCATAAATATTTTTCCACCTTCTGAAAGTATATTACACAAGAGATCTCCCAAGCACTAAGACTTCCTTTATTATTCAGATATTTCACCCTCTTACTTACCCACAAGTGTCTCATCTCAGTCTCTGCCAAATGCAGCTTCTCTTGATTATCTTATGAATTCCTCCACGAGCCGTAAGCAACTCTTGTCTGTGTCCTTGCTTTCTCTGCACTTCCTTAGGTGCCCAAGAGACCAACCAAAGCCCCAGTCCTTTATCTGCTGTGACTTGAGAATATTCTCCCATGCGGTGTTAAGTGTCATGAGAGGACCCACACACAGTATCACATACACTATCAGAATGTCACACACACACACAGGAAAACAGCAATTTAAGAAAACCTGATAAGTCACCAGAGAGGCATCTGCCCATGGTAGAGAGATGTATGCAGTTCAGTGGGCAAGATCAGGAGCTGGAATAAAAATGATAGCAAACAGCAAGTAACAGAAAACTTGGGAGAACTGGCTTCTATCCAGTTCTGACTCTACACTAACATGCTGTGTCAGTCAGTCAGTCAGTTCAGTCGCTCAGTCGTGTCCGACTCTTTGCAACCCCATGAATCAATCACAGCACGCCAGGCCTCCCTGTCCATCACCAACTCCCAGAGTTCACTCAGACTCACGTCCATCGAGTCAGTGATGCCATCCAGCCATCTCATCCTCTGTCGTCCCCTTCTCCTTCTGGCCCCAATCCCTCCCAGCATCAGAGTCTTTTCCAATGAGTCAACTCTTCGCATAAGGTGTCCAAAGTACTGGAGATTCAGCTTTAGCATCGTTCCTTCCAAAGAAATCCCAGGGCTGTTCTCCTTCAGAATGGACTAGTTGGATCTCCTTGCAGTCCAAGGGACCCTCAAGAGTCTTCTCCAACACCACAGTTCAAAAGCATCAATTCTTCAGTGCTCAGCCTTCTTCACAGTCCAACTCTCACATCCATACATGACCACTGGAAAAACCATAGCCCTGACTAGACGGACCTTAGTCAGCAAAGTAATGTCTCTGCTTTTGAACATGCTATCTAGGTTGGTCATAACTTTTCTTCCAAGGAGTAAGCGTCTTTTAATTTCATGGCTGCAGTCACCATCTGCAGTGATTTGGGAGCCCCCCAAAATAAAGTCTGACACTGTTTCCACTGTTTCCCCATCTATTTCCCATGAAGTGATGGGACCAGATGCCATGATCTTCATTTTCTGAATGTTGAGCTTTAAGGCAACTTTTTCACTCTCCTCTTTCACTTTCATCAAGAGGCTTTTTAGTTCCTCTTCACTTTCTGCCATAAGGGTGGTGTCATCTGCATATCTGAGGTTGTTGATATTTCTCCTGGCAATCTTGATTCCAGCTTGTGTTTCTTCTAGTCCAGCGTTTCTCATGATGTACTCTGCATATAAGTTAAATAAGCAGGGTGGCAATATACAGCCTTGACGTCCTCCTTTTCCTATTTGGAACCAGTCTGTTGTTCCATGTCCAGTTCTAACTGTGTTTCCTGACATGCTGTGTAACTGTAGGCAAATCACACACATCTGTTGGTTCAGAAAGTACTCGTTTTGCTGCATTAGAATGTCCATAGTTTATCTGAGCACGCGACAGCCAGAAACAGAGACTCCATTTTCTAGCCTTGTTTGGAGTTAGGTGTAGCCATGTGACTAAGTTCTGGTCAATGGGCTGTAAGAAGAACAATTATATGGAAGTTTCCAGAAATTTCCTTAAGAGAAAACTGAGACTTGTGTTCTTGGCTTTAGCACCTCCTTCTTGTTCTTCAGATGTGGCAATAAGGAAAGAATTCTATCTTGGAACACAATGACATGAGACGTACTCTAGTGACACTGAAGTCAAAAGGGAGAAATAGCCTGAGTTGCCAATGACTGGTGAATCCCTATACCAGACTTTCATGTGATAGAAAAATTAATTTCTATGTTGTTTAAGCCAGTTTTTCAGATCTCTGTTACAGTGAGAGCTAATCCCAACAAATGTGTGTTATTATTTTTTCAGTTGTATTTAGCTGTTGTTAAAATTAATAAGATAAATAACCAATTGAAACATTACTGCATTATATATATATATATATTTAAATTTATTTGGCTGTACTGGGTCTTAGTTGTGGTAAGCAGGATCTTTCATCTTCGTTGCAGCATGCGGGATTTTTTGCTGTGGCCTGTGAACTCCTGGTTGTGGCATGTGGGGTCTAGATCTCCAACCAGAGACTGAACCCAGACCACACACCCCCGCCCCCCCTGCACTGAAAGTGCCGAGTCTCAGCCATTGGCTCACCAAGAAATTCCCTCGATATTTTTGATACTATGTGTTTTTTAATCAGTAGAAGCAGCTGCTATTGCAGTTTTTCTAGAGACCTTTGATGTTAAAAAAAAATCTGTATTCTCACAAATTTTGGGATACTTTGCTCTGGAAGTTGGGAAGAAGTTGAAAGTGAAGAGAGGAAGGAGCGGGAGTAGAAGACAAGTCATGCAAGCTGCCTTTTTCCACTTAGCAAATTTACATGGTTGCCCTACTGGGCATAACTGGAGAAAGAAAAGTAACCATAGATGGAGGAAAATAGCATGTGGCTTCTCCAAAGCGCAGTAGGGTAATCGACAATATAGCTGGGGTTTGTCCCCAGGTGTCCCAACTGGGGGCCCTAGCTGGGCCCTTAGCTGGGCCTCTTTACCATGTTGCTCTAAGGCTTGTGGTGTGAGCTGCACAAGTCTTCAGTGGTGGGGGAATATCTGTTTCACTTGTCCTCCGTCACTCCATGTCTGCACTTGAGCTAGCATCGTGATGGAGCTTCCTGCCCAAATTCTCTCTAGAATTCGAGCTCTTTCTCTCTTCACTTCTTATTCCTCATCAGTTTCACTCTCCCAGAGCTGTGGTCTCCTTTCCCCTCACCTCTCCTGCCTCTCTGCTAGGATGTGCAATATGCACATTTTTATTAGAAAAGAACCTCCACTGGTCAGCCATCCCTCATCCAGGTGTTTTAACTACACCTTGATCCTTGTCATCTTGGAAGCAGAATGCAGACCCTTCACTGATTATCACAGGAACCTCAATATTGCAAGCGCTTTTACTTTCTTTTCTGGTCTTTACTGAATCTCTGTGGGTAACAAAGAGAGATCAAATCAAGCAGCACATTAGATATTTCCACCTCCAGGAGCGTTGTCACCAGAGTAGTTTTCTCTCCAAGGTCTCCCCTCCTCCCACGCCTCCCACCCCCCCTCTGGCTTCTCCCACCTTAATTTCTCCCTCCATACTTCCTATTCCTTTTTCTGTAAAGAGCATTTGAGTCCACTTTTCATAGCCTGTCTCTGCAGATTCAAACTCTCCAAGGTGCTTAAACAAATACCTGTGAATTGACAGAAACCCTCTTTGGAAGAAAATTTACCCGTTTCCTCTTGTTACCTGACTTTGCCCCCTGGGACCTCACCTTTCTCTCAAGCTTATCACAAGTATTTCTTCCAAACAAATATAATGCCCTTCTCAAGGGAAAATCTACCAGCAGATGAGAGAATAAAATGTCTCTATTTGTTTCTGTCTTATGGATTTCCATGGAACCACTAATCTAACCTTGGTATATCCTCAATTAACACTTCATAGTTTGTTAATTTCATGAGTTCACTGAAAACTATGCAGCTCTTTCCCTTTCGCTTTATTTTTTTCTTAAAATTACTTTTCATCGTGAGCATCATCTACGGCAGTTCTGCATATGCACTTAAAGTCTGGCATGCATTATCCTTCTAGAAGTGTGGTTCCTCTTAGGTTTTAATATTTGCTAAAGAATATTTCTAAAGAAACTACATGTACATATAGCAGAAGGAACAACACTAACTTTATCCTGAGAAATTCAAAACAGAATCTAGTGAGTTGACCCTTAGCTCTGGGCCTGGGATGGGTGTTTGTTCTGTTGCTAAGTCCTGTCTGACTTTTTGAGACCCCATGGACTGCAGCCCCCAGGCTCCTCTGTCCTAGGGATTTTCCAGGCAAGAATACTGGAGTGGGCTGCCATTTCCTTTTCCAGGGGATGTTCCCAACCCAGGGATTGTACCTGCATCTCCTGCATCGGCAGGTGGATTCTTTACCACTGAGCCACCAGAGAAGCCCAGCTCTGGGCCTTACACCACACAGATAATTTCCAGCAGATGGATTCACTTCTATAGCATAAGGAAAAAGCGTAATTCATTAGTAGGGCATATGCCCATTTCATTTGCTGAGGACAGTCCTGGCATGATTATAAATATTAGCCCTTTTCATTCTCAAAACTGTCCTATTTTGGACATATGGGCACCCACAGTCTGGAGCCCAGCACAGTGACTGTCTGCAGTGGAAGTGGTGCCTGTGGAGCTTAAGGGTATGGGTTCTGGGGTCCAACTGCCTGGATCAAGTTCTGGCTTCCCCACCAGAGTGCAGAATCAGATAGGGCTCTTAACGACGAGTGCAGAAACTAACTGCCTGGTTTAGGCAGGAAATGAATTTATTAGGATTGGGAGTGGCTCATCCAACATCGCCAGGAAGGCTGGAGAACCATGCTTGAAGCTAGGCACCTGGGCAAGATCCGAAATCACAGTGCAGAAGTGGTCTGATGGTAGAAGCTACCACTGGACCCTCGAGCAGCAGCTGACAACAGTGCAAGGCCAGCGCTACCCTGAGAGGGCTTCCCATGGCCCTACTTTAGGCGGCAAGACAGTCACACGGTGGAGCCCTGGGTCACCCCTTCTTTAGGTCATTTGCATACACTTCTTGGATATTCAGTTTTACTTTGCTTTTGTGGACTCTCATCTGCATTGGCGCTCTTGGGTCTCTGATTTTAACACATGGGATTATTCTGTCCCAATATTTGTAAAACATGTAAGTAAAGAAGCATGAAACAGGCTCTAAGGCATCACTATAGATAAAGAAGAAACAGGTAATATAAAATTCTTCTGTTTAATCTAGAAATATTAGAGGGATATATTCAGCCTTTATTTTGAAAAACAGTACATACTGATAAAAAAATTTATCACTAAATCTATCCCCACAGTAGACTCTGATACACCTTGGCTTTTTTATGGCTTACCCTGAGCAATTTTTTTAGACTCTGTCCAGCTCCTCAGGACAATGCACAACCTGGGATTTATGTGTTAGCCACCGGCCTTGCTAAATCATCAGGTGGTTATCTCTGAGTCCTGTGCCTTTGAGCTCTCTGGAGAGGTCATGGATAGGAAACACTCTCCAGTCCCATTCAGATTTATCCTAATGGTTTGGCAAAGATGTCCAGGCAGATGAATCTATGGGAAGACAGAGCACAGAGTCAGCATTAAATGCAGAGGCAGATGCTGTTTATGCTGGTCTCCCCAAAGCTGGTGTTCCCATCCCCAGTGAGCAACCAAAATACTGTCCCTGCTTGCCAAACTCTAGAATTAGAGAGCTGAGCCTGGGCTACTGTTGTCCCATGAATTGAATGGACAATGACGAGATTTGAAGGTGATTCAAATGTGTTCAGCACTCAGTCATGCTCTTGGGAAAGGACATGCCTATTGTGGTAGATGGAATTTTCTGTTTTAATTACAAACCACTGGTGAATTATGTTTGAAATTTCTCAAATAATAAGCAAGTCCAGATCTCAATCTTCATCTCACAGTTGGATGCTGTGAGAAAATAGGGCAATCATTGTTCCTTCCAGATTTTCATATGCTGAGCCTCTGAGGCGCTTGTGAAACCAGTAAGAAAGGGAAGGCAGGAGGCCTGGCTAAGTCACCTATCTGGATCCTAATTCATCTGAGAAATAGCATAAACTTGCTATGCATCCTTCCTCTGAACCTTGAAATTTTACAGAAAATAAAGTATGACAGTGATGCTAAAAGAAAGGTTAAGTCCTTTTTAAAAACATAAATAAATAAAACAGATGTAGTATGTGCATGGATATAAGTACAGAAGAACTGAATTGGGAAAAAAAAAATCTATGTTCAGGATAGCAAATGTCTGTGAATAAATCAGAAGTTGACCTCATGGCACTTCAGCGAGCTTGTAGAACAACTTGTACAAGTTAGAAAAAAGGCAGCCCCTTTGGGGAGTCTGAAAGGGAAACAGGGTGTATGGCATGGTGAGCATCCTGGTTGGACTTGGTGAGGGTCATCCAGAGACCTGAGCCTCAGGTCAGTTTCTTGATGGGCTCTTCTTGTCCTGCACTAAAAGCAGAGTGTTGAGGTATAAAGACTGGGGCTGTAATGGGTTGAATTATGTCCCCACAAAAATATGCAGACAGTCCACCCCAAAGTACCTATGAATATGGTCTTATTTGAAAACAGGGTCTCAACCAAAAATCAAGTTACCATGAGGTCATTAGGGTGGGCTGTTATCCAATGTGTGTGTGCTCAGTCATGTCCACTCTTTGTGACCCCATGGACTGTGGCCCACCAGGCTCCTCAGTCCATGGAATTTTCCAGACAGGAATACTGGAGTGGGCTGCCATTTCCTTCTGCAGGGGATCTTTTCCAATGCAGAGATGAAACCCACCTCTCTTGGGTCTACTGCCATTGGCAGGCAGATTCTTTACCACTGAGCCACCTCCCTATTAAAAGGAGAAATTTGGACGCAGAGAGAGGCACACAGATGGAACCACATGTAAAGACACAGGGAAAAGAAGGTCACTGACAAGCCAAGAGCGTCCTAGGCCACCAGCAGCCAGGAGAGCGACCTGGAGCCAGTCACTCCCTCTTATCATCAAGGAGACAGAGCCTAGTCCTACTGACAGCTTGATGTTGGACTTCTGACCACCAGAATTGAGAGCGGATAAATCTCTGTTGTTTAAGCCACCAAGTTCGTGGCACTTTGCTACAGCAGCCTTCGGAACTCAGGCAGGGACCAACAGTAGGGTGCAACAGAAAGAAGTCTCCAAGTGAGGCCTGTGACTCAACAACCCCGAATTGTCTCCAGGGCTGTGGAAACCATGTAGCTGAGACCAAAAGTGAGCTTTGGGAAGGGCTGTGGAACTGCCAGCCTACATGGGAGAATGGAGCCGAGCTCTGCAGGAACATGTAGGGTGGACAAAAGCCTGGTCTGAGTCGTGAAGCTGCCACTCCAGGCCTGTGGGGAGAATGTCAGCAGACATCTCCCCTACAAGACAGGAGTAAGACGAAAGTGCCAGATCTCAGGCCTACAGAATAAAGAGGACAAGGCCTCAGGCAGCGCTTGGGGGTTCAGAAAAGCATATTTGGAGCCAGGAAACTTGAGCCATTTGGAAAGGAAAAGTCAAAGCAATTGGGCTGGAAAAAAAAATAAATAAATAAACAGGAAAAAAGAGTTCTTCAAAAATAACGATGCCTTTATGATATCTTGCTTTTACTTCCATAAAAATAAACAAGATTCAAAATTAAAATGTGTATTAGTCATTATTGGCAGGTCTGTTTTCCTTACTGTCTACAAAAACCAAGGGAATACTTGCCGTTGGCGGAACTTCAGCTCCGGCCAGAGAGGGATACCCCAGGTCTGCATGATTGCACCACATTGAGACCATAATTGGCTCCTTTAGGCTGCATTGCTGAATGTTTTCTATTGATATTTCCTGCAGATAAACATCAAGTTATAAATCGCGTGTTTGATCCAACAGAAATACCGAAGCAGTTGCCAGTTCAGAAAAAATAACCTTTGATGGCCTAGGAGGGAATTAACTGAGTCTCATGTAACATTTGTGAAACATCCAGAACTGAATTGAGCCTGCAAGTAAAAGGCAAGTCAGCGTTTCAGAGCAAAAATAGAATAATGCATGAACTCTACCCACTCTTGATCACATCTGAGTACAGGCAGAAGCGCTGGGTTTTCCTTTCTGTTTGTCATTCTTGTCCTACCCGCACATAAATGAACTAGCTAAGTGAGGTGTAATCAGAGTGTCCCAAATGCCCCCATTTTCCTAGACAGTTTCAAATCATCTCATAACCACATTCAGTTCAATATGCTCTCCCTTAACCCATAAAAGGGATGTTACATTCCTCTGCCACACAAAATATGAACATTATCCATGTCTCCAAACAAGCAGAAGACTGCCCAGATGTGTGTTATTCTGAATCCTTCAATTTGAAGAAAAACTGGGGATCTTTTTTCTTCTGAAGAAAACTGTCTCCATCTTTTAGAAGAAAGGATCATAAATATATCACATATTCACAGCAAAACTATCTATAAAATCTTTGGAAATACAAATAATGATGGCAATGCTATTTTTCAGCTTTGTTTGCTGTAGCAGCTGAGATCCATGCATGTGGATGTGGCATTTACTTTATATTACATGACAGTGGTGGAATGCTGCCATATGACACCAAGCAAATAATCTCTGAAGAGCATTACCTGGAACTTAATTTTATTATTTCCTGGAGATCTTTACGGGAGGATGTCAAAGGTCATTTGTTAAATATCATTTGATATTGTTTCACCAGGTTAAAAATAGCTTTGCAGGGAGTTCCCTGGTGGTATAGTGGTTAGGACTCCAGGCTTTCACTGCCATGGTCCAGGTTCAATCCCTGATTGAGGAACTGAGATTCCACAAGCCAAACTGTGAGGCCAAAAAAAAAAAAAAAGAGCTTTACAAAAAATGCAATAACTATATAAGGTCACAGAATCATCCAGTTGGGGAACATTTTAATCAGTAATTAGACTCAACCACTAATCAGTCTAATCTTGGTGATAAAAATGATCAGAAATACTTAACTGAACATTTTTTAATCTGCTGTGTTCCATTGTGTGAAGATACTGAGAGGAAGATATACACACACAAACCATACACTCAAAACCCGACCAGTGCAATGATTGCACTAGAATCTTTCTATCTAATGAGAATTACAATAACAAAGTGGCAACTGTCACATTCTCTTGAGGACCTATTACGTTCTAGATGGTGTGCTTATTAGGCTTTACCTGCGTCGTTTCCTTCATCCTTTCAAGGCTTGGAGGCAGATATTAGTAACTCCATTTTACAGAAAAGAAAATTGAGGTGTAATGAAGTACTTGCCAAGCATCTCACTGTCGCTAGGAAAGGTTTGAGATTTTATTCTACTTGCCAGCTAGTAACTTAGCCTGCACCATTTTCATGCATGGTGGTAGAAGACACAAAACTCCTGGGTCAAAGGCTTCAGAAAACTTTATTTTCCTGGCATAGCAGACAGCAGGAGTTTCTTGTACACATCAGTTTCCTACTTTATTGGAGTGACCAACCATCCCAGTTTGCACAGGACTGTTTTAGTTTTAGCATTGAAAGCCCTGGGCAAACCAGGACGTTGGTCATAGTAGTGCCCCCTGGCCCCCAAGTCTGATGAATGGACTGAGAAGCAGCCCAGATGTAATGACTCAGAGCTGAGGAACCCCAAGGTTAGGATAGTCCCACTCTTAGAAAGAAGCTGTTAGTAAGCTTGCCCAATGCTTTGCCCCCAAAGTGACATTATTTTTATTATTTTGGAGAGCAAACAAATCTGCCTCCTGCCCCAAAGGGAAACACTGTATATTCTAAGACTATTCACTATACAAACATCTTTGCAAAGATTATATGATACAAAAGCTGTAACCAGTGCAGAAATGTGAGAGACTCATAAAGAACTATCTCCCAGCTCGCAGGCAGTCTTCAAATTCAGATTCTTCAGCTATCAAAGCCCACGTACTATCCTGCCTCTCAAATTATTATGCTCAGATTTAGAGAGTTAAGGTCAAAAGAGGGGGAGCTTTTCTTTCAGTGGAAGCTTTGAACTCTTAGTTTTGATGACGAAAATTCAGCCTCTGTACATTGGTGCTGAATTGAATCTTGGAAACAGGTTTGGGTGAAGTTAGAAAGAATAGCTTTATTGCTTTGCCAGGCAAATGGGGACACAGCAAGCTCATGCCCTCAAAAACTGTGTGTCCCAACCTGGGGCAGGATTGGGGGAATTTAGTGAAGAGTTTTAGAGCAGTGATTCAAGGATCAAGATGTGTGTGCAGGGCCTGCACTCCTTTAATCTGGCCTCAAGTGGTCTCCTGGTGAGCTTCTTTGGTTCTCAAGATTGCCAAACTGTGATCGTCTCTGGAATGAAGAATGATTAATCAAGGAGTTAACATCTTCCATTTGTTGGAGGGTTTTAGTTCTGTTCTTGTCGTCGTTCAGTCGCTCGGTCACGTCTGACTCTTTGTGACCCCGTGGACTGCAGCATGCTAGACTTTCCTGTCTTTCACCATCTCCTGAAGCTTGTTCAAACCCATGTCCATTGAGTCAGTGATGCCATCCAACCATCTCATCCTCTGTCATCCCCTTCTCCTCCTGCCTTCAATCTTTCCCAGCATCAGGGTCTTTTCTAGTGAGCTGGCTCTTCAAATCAGGTGGCCAAAGTATTGGAGCTTCAGCTTCAGCATCAGTCCTTCCAATGAAAATTCAAGGTTGATTTCCTTGAAGAATGACGGGTTTGATCTTTAGTTCTGTTGCTGTTCAGTCGCTCAGTGGTGTCTGACTCTTTGTGACCCCATGGACTGCAGCTGCCAGGCTTCTCTATCCTTCACCAACTACTGGAGCTTGCTCAAACTCATGTCCATAGAGTTGGTGATGCCATCCAACCATCTCATCCTCTGTCATCCCCTTCTCCTCCTGCCTTCAATCTTTCCCAGCATCAGCTTTAGGATTGACTGGTTTGATCTTGCAGTCCAAGGGATTCTCAAGAGTCTTCTTCAACACCACAGTTCAAAAGCATCAATTCTTCAGTACTCAGCCTTCCTTATGGTC
The DNA here is from genome assembly GCA_006410935.1 of Redunca redunca. Classification (NCBI taxonomy): domain Eukaryota; kingdom Metazoa; phylum Chordata; class Mammalia; order Artiodactyla; family Bovidae; genus Redunca; species Redunca redunca. Next base: position 134,151 of record SJYQ01011091.1, on the reverse strand, counting down.
CAACTCTAAACATCCATACATGACCACTAAAAAAACCATAGCCTTGGCTATATGGACCTTTGTTGGCAAAGTGATGCCTCTGCTTTTTAATATGCTGTCTAGGTTTGTCATAACTTTTCTTCCAAGGAGAAAGTGTCTTTTAATGTCATGGCTGCAGTCACCAACTGCAGTGATTTTGGAGCCCAAGAAAATAAAGTCTCTCAATGTTTCCCCATCTATTTGCCATGAAGTGATGGGACCGGATGCCATGATCTTTAGTTTTTGAATGTTGAGTTTTAAGCCAGCTTGTTCACTCTCCTCTTTGCCTTCTTCAAGAGGCTCTTTAGTTCCTCTTTGCTTTCTGCCATAAGGGTGGTACCATCTGCATATCTGAGGTTATTGATATTTCTCCCAGCAATCTTGATTCCAGCTTATGCTTCATCCAGCCAGGCATTTCGCATGACATACTCTGCATATAAGTTAAATAGGCAGGGTGACAATATATGGTCTTGACATTCTCCTTTTCCAGTTTGGAACCAGTCTATTGTTCCATGTCCAGTTCTAACTGTTGCTTCTTGACCTGCACACAGGTTTCATAGGAAGCAGGTAAGTTGGTCTGGTATCCCAATCTTTATAAGAATTTTCTGGGGTTTGTTGTGATCACGTAGTCAAAGGCATTAACGTAGTCAATGAAGCAGAAGTAGTTGTTTTTCTGAAATTCTCTTGCTTTTTCTATGATCCAACAGATGTTGGCAATTTGACCTCTGGTTCCTCTGCCTTTTCAATTCTGTAGAAGAGATCAAAGATACTGTTGTGTACATCTCTTAAGTCTGAACCAGTGTCCCAAGGCTGTGCTATTGTTTCGTGACTCCTCCTCTCTTGTCTCTGCATCCCCTCCCTTCCCTGATTAGCAACTGTTCCAATCTGCCCTTTGGAACTCAGGGAAGGTCACGGATGCTGGAGTCTATTTCCTATAAAAAACAGGGAACATATAAAGCCTTCTGTGCTCAGGAGCCCCATAGGCACTGCTCGATTTCCGTTATATTTTTTAGAAAAATGGCATGTTCAACCTTGAGTGAATGGTATGTGCAATCTTGAGTGAATTTACAGACTATAAGTTTGGCAATATTCTAGAAGTGACACAGTAATCCAAAATAGAGTTAAACGAGTTGGTTAAGCTCCTTGACTCCTGCCCTGGGAGTCTATTATTTTCCTTCCACTTTATTACTACTTGCTATTTTCTTTCCTCTTGTGATGAATTCCTTACAAAAAATTATATTCTTCTGCATCATTTTGAATCCAGGCAAAATTTCAGCAACAAAGCTGGTGTATGTTCTGTTACCAGAGTAATTAAAAAACAAGTTCTATTATAAAAAGAAAAATAAGATTATAACATAAGAGCTCACTTTTTCAAAAACAGATTTTCATTAATCGTAGTGGTAACCACAGCATCAAACAGATGGGATTTTTTTTCAGGCAGACAGAGTTTAAAGTATATTTCTTCTCTAATATTCAGATCAGATTTCCTTTCTCTTTTTTTTTAACCTGAAGTGCTAGTAGTGGAGGATATTACTGTATGTTTTAAAAGGTGATTTTGATTTTCTTTCTGGATTGAGCTAGTTCTTCTGTCTATTGCCCTCTAAAGATCAAAGAAAGATGAAAAGAAATAAGTAAGCACAGAACAAAAGACCTGTGATAAGTTTCTATATTGCCTGAGTCAGAGTTTGCACAAAAGTTAAGCAAAGTATGAAAAAGCTGATAGGAACAACTCCTCCTTCTAAGAGGTAGCTGGTGATTAAGGTGCCCTCAGGCATGGTCATGTCACACAGGACCCGCATGGATTAGCTTGCAGGAGCAATATGGTCCCCATTCTGGGATCTCAAGCGTGCTGGGGGACTATGTAGATTAGCAGTCAGGATCCAGTGAAGGGAAATCACTTACTTCCCCAGCAGGGATCCTCAAGGGCCAGACCATCCATCCAAATGCATGATGCAGAAGCAACACCTTAGGGAATGGTGTAGCTTTTGGCAGACTAGAGAGCACTTGTCCCCCCTGAAAATGTTCAAATTCAACTTTAACAAAATGGCCCAAATAGAGGAGCTCCCCAGGTAGTGCTGATGGTAAAGAACCTGCCTGCCAGTGCAGAAGACATAAGAGATGCAGGTTCTGTCTCTGGTTCGGAAGATCCTCTGGGGGAAGGCATGGCAACCCATACCAGTATTCTTGCCTGGAGAATCCCCATGGACAGAGGAGCCTGGCAGGCTACAGTCCATGGGGTTGCGCAGAGTTGGACATGACTGAAGTGACTTAGCAACAGCAGCAGCCCATAGAGAGAATTCCCTGATGGTCCAGTGATTATGACTTTATATTTCACTGCTAGGGGCCCAGTTTCAATTCCTGGTCAGGGGAAAAAGATCCTGCAAGCTGCGAAATGGCCAAATAATAATTAAATAATGAGATGGTATGGCCAAAGAATAATTAAGTTAAAAAAAATTTTTTTTGGCAGTACCACGTTTTTGTTGCCTGCAGGATCTTTAGCGGCAGCATGTGAACTCTTATCTGTGGCATGTGGGATCTAGTTCCCTGACCAGGGATCAAGCCTGGGTGCCCTGCTTTGGGAGCTCAGCATCCCAACCACAGGACCAGCAAGGAAGTCCCATAAGTAAATTAAAAAAAAAAGAAAACCCTGCCCATATAGACTTGGCTCAGATGGTAAAGCATCTGCCTACAATGCGGGAGACCTGGGTTCAATGCTTGGGTCGGGAAGATCTCCTGGAAAAGGAAACAGCAACCCATTCCAGTATTCTTACCTGGAAAATCCCATGGACAGAGGAACCTCGTAGGCTACAGTCCATGGGGTCACAAAGAGTCGGACACGACTGAGCGACTTCACTTTGCAATATAGACTCTGAGTTATTTGGGGCCACAAGGCCAAACTGCAATTCTGCCTCCCAGGCTAACTCAGACACTATTTGCTGGAATTTTAGCAGCAGTGAGAAAATGCTCATAAAAAGCTTTGGTCCATACATCTGATGAAGTCGAAATATGACTTGCTTATCAAATGAAGTCTAGCTGATTAAATCTTTCAGAACACAGAGTCCATGAGATAGAAAAGAATGAAAGGGATGCTTAGAATGGGATTGACTTTCTCTCCAAATGAAGCAGAATCTGGCATGCAAAGAAAAAAACCAGAATGGATTTGGATTGTGCAAGAAAATTTAATAAAATTTGTTTTCAGCAGGCTTATTTTGAGAAGAAATACTCCTTTGAGACCTAAGGCCTCTGTTTTCTACTCCCTAACACAAAGCATGAAGAAGAACAGGCACACAGCCTTATTGATATTGCCACTGCTCACCTGAATGGGGGCAACAAAGGATATTGTGCTTTTCTACAGCATTTCCTGCTGGCTTAAGAGCACAGAATTCTGGCATTTAAGTAGGGCTCAGGTACCTCCATAGATTTGCTCTGGAAATCAGCTCCCGTCCCCTGACTGATACCAACACATCACTACACAATTGCCATTTTATATGAAATACTCTTTACATCTTTTTACTTGCTTCCCTCTCTTGTGCCCAATTTTTGACATTTCCATTCTTTGCCTGCTACCTTGGCTCTTTTCTGACCATTCCCACAGTTCACAGGCTTAAGATTCTTTTTCTGTCATTTCTATTTTCATGGAATACATATTGGTCATAGAGGAGAACCCTTAACATGACCATTTATTATACCTGTTTGTCATATTGTCTTCCAAGTGCTTCAGTAAGATTGTTTGGTGACCTGGTATAGCAGTCCCCTCTTATCCATGCAGGATACATTTTAAGATCCCCAGTAGATGCCTGAAACTGTGGATAATACTGATGCTGAAAACTTGGCCTCTGTGCATTGGTGTTGCGTCGAGTCTTAAGAACAGAGTTTTGGGTGCACTACATAAGAATAGCTTTATTGCTTTGCCAGGCAAAGGGGGACACAACAGGCTCATGCCCTCAAAAACTGTGCATTCCAACCCAGGAGGATTTGGTAAGGAGTTTTATAGCAATAGGGCTTCCCTGGTGGCTCAGAGGTTAAAGCATCTGCCTGCAATGCAGGAGACCCAGGTTCGACCCCTGGGTTGGGAAGATCCCCTGGAGAAGAAAATGGCAACCCACTCCAGTGTTGCTTATAAGGATCAGGGTGTGTACAGGGCCTGCACTCCTTTAATCTGGTCTCTGGTGATCTCCTGATGAGTTCCTCTGGTTCTCAAGGTTGTCAAACTGTGACCTTCTCTGGAGTGAAAACTGTCTCATCGAGTAGTTAACATCTTCCATTTGTTGGGATTTTAGTTCTGTAGTTGGCATCACCAACTCAATGGACATGAGTTTGAGCAAGTTCCAAGAGTTGGTGATGGACAGGGAAGCCTGGCGTGCTGCAGTCCATGCAGTCACAAAGAATCAGACACGACTGAGTGACTGAACTGAACTAGTTCTATAGAAGAGCTCAAAGGTATTGTTATGTGTATCGCTTGAGGTGGAACCAGGATTCTATCCCAAGGTTTCTTGGCTTTTCCTCCCATGTCTCTGCATCCCCTCCCTTTCCTATTAGCAACTGTTTGAAAGGCTTCTGTGCCCAGGAGCTCCACCGGGCCCTGCTCGGCTTCAGTACTGAATCCTCTATATACTATGCTTTTTACCTATGCACACAGACCTAAGATAAAGTTTAATTGATAACTGGGCATAATAAGAGATTAACAACAATAAAATAGAGCAATTGCAACAATATATTGTAATATAAGTTTTGTGAATGTAGTCTCTCTCTCATATCTTATTGTGCTGTGCTCATCCTTCTTATGACAATGTGAGATGATAAAGTTCGTATGTGATGAAACGAAGCGAGGTAAATGATGTAGGCATTGTGGCATAGCGTTAGGCTGCTAATGACCTTCTGAGCACACATCAGAAGGAGGATCATCCACTTCTGGTGATCCTGGATCATCAGGCTATGACACTGTCAGTGGTTGGAAATCCTGGACAAGACAGACTGAGACAGCACGAGATTTCATCACCCTACTCTAGGAATTGCTTAATTCTGGAACTTTCCATTTAATATTTTCAGACTATGGTTGACCTAAGCTAACTGAAACCACAGAAAATGAAACTGTAGATCAGGAGGGATGACTGTATACTCAGCATCAGTAAAGTGTTTATTTTGCCATGAGATGCCACATGCCATGAGATCTAAATAATAGATTCCACTCTCCTAATTCCCATCCCCACCACTTCCAAGCATATGCAAAGATAAAAATGTTGAGGCTGTAAATGTCTATCAACAGATGAATGGATGAAGAAGATGTGGTACATATATACAATGGAATATTACTCAGCCATTCAAAAGAAAGAGATAATACCATCTGCAGCAACATGGTTAGACCTGGAGATTATTATTCTAAGTGAGGTAAATTAGAGAAGGACCAATATCATATGATATTGCTTACATGCTGAATCGAAAAGAAAAAATGGCACAAATGAACTTGTTTGCAAAACAGAAACAGGCTCACAGACTTGGAGAGTGAACTTACAACTGGAGGCAGGGGGAAGGAAGGATAAATTGGGAGTTTGGGATTTACATGTACACACTGCTATATTTAAAATAAATTCCTTTCCATGAAAAAAAAAAGCTGAGGTTGCAAGGCAGCTTGTGTTAAAATCCACACAGGGGCTGAAGAGGCCCAGAATCCAGAGTCAAGATTTTGTCCTAACGGTTCTGCATCATGAAATCCATGGCTTTGTATTTACCATGCCTACACAGAGACACAGGATTTCAAATAGTATATAACCCGAGCAAAGAAAGGAAAACAAAGGGACTATTTTTTAAAATCTCTTTTGTTGTCATCATATAAGATAAAAAGGAGTTATGTTATCATTGCTGCTACTGCTAAGTCGCTTCAGTCATGTCCAACTCTGTGCAACCCCATAGACGGCAGCCCACCAGGCTCCCCTGTCCCTGGGATTCTCCAGGCAAGAACACCGGAGGGGGTTGCCATTTCCTTCTCCAATGCATGAAAGTGAAAAGTGAAAGGGAAGTCGCTCAGTCGTGCCTGACTCTTAGCGACCCCACGGACTGCAGCCCACCAGGCTCCTCCATCCATGGGATTTTCCAGGCAAGAGTACTGGAGTGGGTTACCATTGCCTTCTCCATATGTTATCATTACCTACCTTGAAAAGGTATTATATTTAGAAATCAGATTATTGGGTGATATAATTCACTAAATTTATTGATATACTGTGAGAATTTTAGTATAATATATACATGTGTGTCTTATATTTTAATCTCCAACCAAAGCTATAAAAAGAGCAGATGATTTTTGGAAAGTAGATATTCTCTCACAACTTCTCTTTAGGAACAGTTGAAATCAGAATTCTCTAAGTCTGTCAGTGTCTTCAGATTTTCATCAATTTTTCCATTTCTAAAGCACATCAATCACCGTATACATCTACAGCACAATACCCAAGAGAGAACAAAGAACATGTGCCTCCTTTTCAAGCCTACCCACACCCCAGCCCACACAAACATACATCTTTTGCTACAGGCAGTTTATTGTAGTTTCTTTCATACGTGCAAGAAAGAGAAGGCCCAAAGCATGGGCATCTGTAGAAATCTTTCAAAGAAGACATTTTGCTTCTAATTTCATCAGTGACATTTCATATCACAGCATTGCCATAACATATATTTAGGAAACTCATTTTTAATGGTTTAAATGGAATTAGCTAATAGGATTGAGAGAATTATAAAAAACCATTCAAAAAATAGGATTATTCACTGTTGTGTTTCTATTATCTTATTAAAAAAAATTTTTTTTACACGGGAGCATAGTTGATTAACAGTGTGTTAGTTCCAGGTGTACAGAAAGTGATTCTATTACACATATACACATGTCTATCCTTTTTCAAATTCTTTTCCCATTGAGGTTATTGCAGAATATTGAGCAGCATTCTCTGTGCCATGAGGTAGCTCCTTGTTGGTTGTCTATTTTAAATATACCATTGTGTATCTGTTAATCCAAAATTCTCAATTTATCCCTTTCCTACCTTTCCCATTTGGTAACCATAAATTTGTTTTCTGTGTCTATGAGTCTACTTCTGTTTTGTCAATAAGTTCACTTGTATCATTTTTTAGAGTCCATATATAAGCAATATCGCATGATTTCTCTATCTGACTTACTTCACTAAGTATGATAATCTCCAGGTCTATCCATGCTGCTGCAAGTGGCATTACTTCATTATTTTTAAAACTGAGTAATATTCCATGTACATATGTACCACATCTTCTTTATCCATTCATCTGTAGATGGGGATTTAGGTTGCTTCCATGCCCTGGCTATTGTAAACAGTGCTGCAATAAACACTGAGGTGTATGTGTCCCTTCAAACCATGTTTTTATCTGAATATATGCCCAGGAGTGGAGTTACTGGGTCATATGGTAGCTCTGTTTTTGGCTTTTAAGGAACCTTCATACTGTTTTCCATAGTGACCGTGCCCATTTACATTCCTGCCAAGAGTGTAGGAGGGTTTCCTTGTTTCCACACCCTCTCCAGCATTCATTGTTTGTAGAATTTTTGACGATGGTCACTCTGCCTTGCATAAAGCAATAACAAAAGCGATAACATCTTTGTAGTTTTGATTTGCATTTCTCTAATAATTAATGATGTTGAGCATCTTTTCAGGTGCCTGCTGGCCATTTGTAGGTCTTATTTGGCAGTCTTCTTCTGCCCATTTTTTGATTGTGTTGTTTTTCGGATATTAAACCATGGGAGCTGTTTGTAAACTCGAGAGTATTTCCATGTCAGTCTCATCATGAACAAATATCTTTCCCTTTCTTTGGATTGTCTTTTCATTTTGATTATGGTTTCTTTTTCTTTGCAAAGGGTTTTGACTTTATCTAGGTCACACTTATTTTGTTTTTATTTCCATTACTCTAGGAGATGCATTGGAAAATGTATTGCTGTAATTTACGCCAAAGAGTGTTCTGCCTATGTTTTCCTCTAAGAGTTTTACAGTATCTGGTCTTACATTTAGGTTTTTAATGAATTTTGAATTTATTTTTGAGTTAAAGATTGTTCTAATTTTATTTTCTTACACGTAGCTGTCCAGTTTTCCAAGTACCATTTTTGAAGAGACTATTTTTCCTTCATTGTATAGTCTTGCCTCCTTTGTCATAGATTAATTGACCACAGGTGCATGGGGTTATTTCTGGGCTTTTTATCCTGTTCCATTGGTCTGTATTTCTGTGTTTGTTTCAGTGAAAGTTAGTTGCTCAGTCATGTCTGACTCTTTGCAACCCTGTGGACTACAGCCTGTCAGGCTCCTCTGTCCACAGAATTCTCCAGGCAAGAGTACTGGAGTGGGTTGCCATTTCCTTCTCCAGGGGATCTTCCCAACCCAGGGTTTGAACCCAGGTCTCCCACATTGCAGGCGGACTTTTTGCCGTCTGAGCCATGAGGGAAGCCTTTGTTTCAGGACCATGCTGTTTTGATTACTCACTTTGCAGTATAGTCTGAAGTCAGGGAGCCTGATTCCCCCAGTGCCACTTTTCTTTCTCATGATTGCTTTGAGTACTTGAGATCTTTCGTGTCTCCACACTCTATTATGGTATTGGAATAATAGAGAATTATCTTTTACCCAAGATGATCATGAAGTTGATGTTCACTTCACCTAAACATGTAAGCACTTAGAAACAGATATTGTAGAGTGGCACTGGAAAAAGTAATTTTCCATTGAGATACCACAGAGGCTAATTGTCCTCGAGGAAATGCAATTTTTAAAGTAGCATAAAACAAAGAAACTTGATTGCCTTCAAACAAGTACTTCTTGAGGACCTTCAGTTTGGTCATATCTAGGATACAATGAAATTCTCTTTCATCAAACCCATAGAGCATTATGGATGTGGGAGTGGGATGATTGTAGGAACATCTAACAGACTGACGGAATCAGGAAGGCTGTGGGTCAACCAGAGCAGGGGGCTATAGAGAGAAAGGAAAGTGAAAGCTCAGAAGCGAGGAAGACAGGGTGAGCAATAGACATTCAGACACTTTTTAGGAAACTGAAAGCCACTGTGATCACAGCTCAGACCTCAGACATCAAGTCTTCCTGGGAAGACATTTTCCAAGCCCCCTAACCTTATATTAACATTTTAGAGGCAGAAGCATTTTAAAAAGTGAGATGTAAAAACCAAGATAAGGACATTTTTATTTCAAGTCAGATGAGAAAGAAACAGAAAAATGCCTGAAACACTTCGTTCGACACAATGAGCCTTCAAATACCTGAATGTTGAACTAAAAGAACAATTTCTTTCTGAGGCTTTCACTATATTAAACATGAGAGCTCTTGACATCATGTGTTCTTTCCTCCCAAAATGAAGGGGTGCTTTTCTCCTTTGGCACTTCATTTTCTATAGAGATAAGTTTTGTTTTCATTCTCTAATAGCATTTTTAAAATGCAGAATGTCGGTAAAACTGACAGACAACCTCAACACTGCACAAAGAGAGACAACCAGACTTTGTGTGCCTCTTGACATGATTCAGGAGGATGTGCACGATAACCCCCATCAAGTATACTTATGCCCCCGCACCCACCAATAATCAACCTGAATCTGACCAAGTCTCTAGATCTAAATGCCAGTTTGCAGGAAATACAGTCAGCGGGAAAACCTGGTAAACCCAATATGACAATTCCAGCAAAATCTAGAATGTGGCAAGTCCTATAGACCCAACTTCTTCAACATATAAAAACAAGAAAGAAACCAAGGGAAGGGAACCTGTAGATTTAAGAAAAGTTAACAGACATATGTCTATCAAATGCAATATGTGTACTGGTTTGACCAAACTGTCTATAAACAAAAATTTATGAGAGAATCAGGCAAATTTGAATACTGACTAAAGATCTGAAGAAATTAAAGAATGCCTATTGATTTTGTTTAGGAGCCTAATGGTAATATTTTAAAATAATAGAAACCATTGTGATGAAATTGTTTAACACCAGGGATTTTGCATCTAAATAGTTTGAGGTGCAGGGGAATTTTTGTGTGTGAGGGGGAGGTTGTGGGCGTGAAGGGAGCTTACATTTGAAATAAGATTGGCCATGTGTTGATGATTGCTGAAGCTGGATAACAGGTACATGGCTGTTTGTTACATTGTTCTCTCTTCTTCTGTATATGGTTGGAAAATATCAGTAATAAAAGGGTTTTGTTTAATGACTAAAAAATAATTCCTTTAGAGGAGACTTCTGACATATACATCAATAATCTATATGTACTTTCTAATTTACACAAGAAAATTATCAGTGTTGTTTGCTATACTCATAAAAGCGTATAAAAGCTTCTAAAAAGTAATAAGAAAAATGACCAAAATACCAACAAACCAATAGAAGAATCAAAGTAATTCATGAATAAATGATTCATAACACATCAATAGAAAATACCAATCTGTTAAACACTAAAAGATATTCAACCTTACTCATACTAAGAGAAGTGCAGATAAAAATAGAATACTGTATTTCACCTCTCAGCTTGACAAAGATCAAAAGTTGGCATATTGGCAATACCGTAGGAGGAAAGATGAAAGAGAAGTTGCTCAGATGTGTCCAACTCTTTGCGACCCTGTTGACTGTAGCCTACCAGGCTCCTCCATCCATAGGATTTTCCAGGCAAGAGGACTGGAGTGGGTTACCATTTCCTTCTCCAGGGGATCTTCCCGACCCAGGGATCAAACCCAGGTCTCCCGCATTGCAGGCAGACGCTTTACTGTCTAGGCCACCAGGGAAGCCAAAGGAAAGACACTCATATATTTCTGGTGAGAACTGCCCTCCAAATTTTATGGAGGACAATTTGGTAATATCAATATTACAAGCACATGTGCCTTTTGATACAGCAATCTACTTCTAGAATTTATCTTACAGACAAACTGGCACACTCAGGCAGCACTGCATTTGAACAAGGTTATTCACTGTAACATTATTTGGAATAATAGATGGTTAGAAACAACTTAAATCTTCATCAGAAAGGTATTAGTAAGTTATGATATATCCAAACAACAGAGGGCTATAAAGTCACTAAACAATAGCAAAAATTTTATGTCTAATTAGAAAACTATGTTCAAGATATACTGTAAGTGAAAAATGTTAGGTATAATATATATATAATATGTTATATATATATATAATATATGTGAAGTGAAGTGAAGTGAAGTCACTCAGTTGTGTCCGACTCTTTGAGACCCCATAGACTGGGGCCTACCAGGCTCCTCTGTCCATGGGATTTTCTAGGCAATAGTACTGGAGTGGATTGCCATTTCCTTCTCCAGGGGATCTTCCCAACCCAGGGCTNGACCCCATAGACTGGGGCCTACCAGGCTCCTCTGTCCATGGGATTTTCTAGGCAATAGTACTGGAGTGGATTGCCATTTCCTTCTCCAGGGGATCTTCCCAACCCAGGGCTCGAACCCGGGTCTCCTGCATTGTAGACAGACACTTTACCTATAATATAAATAATAAAATATATGTAATATATATATGACCATAAGTGTTATAAAAAGAAATACACACACACCTATAATTTCTTAGGAAAACTGATAACCTTGGTTGCTCTCAAAGACCTGGAAGATGGAGAAAGCTGGGCAAGGATCGGAGAACAAGTGTACATAGATTCACTATATATGCTTTTGTATCTTTTGAGTTTTTAATTATAGGGATATGTTATTTGTTCAATAAGTAAAAATGTAAAAGTCTTTGGAGATGTTAACTTAGATGACTAATTTGTAGGAGAACTAAGACAGGTCTTTGTCAATAAAGAGATATATAATAAATACTTGCAAAGGCTCAGAAATCACGTGAAGCAATCCCCAGGCTCAGAAATTCATTCCCTATTCCATGTGGCACCAAGAGAAGGCTGCCACAGACAAGTAAGTGTGTCTTAGCCCTTTAAGCCAAAGGACCAAGTGAACACTTTCTCCATAGAATCACCCCTACATGCCAACATCCTACCTAGAATACATTTCATGGGAAAACAACAGAGAAAATATTGAATGAAAATAAAAGAGAAAACAAAGATCCAGGCTAAAGACAAAAATTACAGCAAAGTCTATGGATTTCCAGCTCTGGTCTTCCCTCTAACAGGAAAGGCACGAGCACCTTGGGCAGGAGAGGAAAGCCACCGGCAGAGCAGGTAGTCAAACACTGGCCCACGAAAATCTGGTGCCCGGAAGCCCTGCAAGGCATCTCTTTCCCATGGCCAGTCTGGCCCTGGTTAGAACTTTGTTCAGAATCTTTGGTACCTGGGATTTTCTAACACGTTGACTTATAACCTGTTATTAGGGTCGGCCGCTCAGAGAGTAATGCTGCTCTTGGACTGTTTTCTTATTAGTGTGCAATACAGATTCCCAGTAGGACTTTTCGGGTGCTTGATGGTTGTATCAAGCACCTGGACAATAATAAAGATTAGGCCAACAGTGGGTCCATAGCAGCTTCCAATCATTTCTCTGCCATTTTATAATATTTACCAACTAGTTTGCCTCTCTTTATCTCTTTTTATGGCCTTTTCCCATCCGTAAAATGGGCTGACTACATTTTTACCTTTTTGGCATTGAGGACGTTTGGGTGTTGCAGAAATGGGTGTTTCCACTTATCTTCTCAAGTGTGCTTCTGTAAATAAGTGGCAACTATTATCTCCTAATGAAGACCCCTTTGTCCTAACACCCACCAAGGCCCAAGGCAAGAGTGTGCTCTTCATGGTTTACCTTATTGGGGCTTTCCAGGTGTTTGTGGTAAAGAACACACCTGCCAGGGCAGGAGACAAAAGAAACGCAGGTCCAATCCCTGGGTCAGGAAGAGCCCCTGGAGAAAGACATGGCAGCCCATTCTAGTATTCTTACCTGGAGAATCCCGTGGACGGAGGAGCCTGGCAGGCTACAGTCCATAGGGCCACAAGTCGACTTGCTTCAGGACTATGCCTCTATGCCATCCTGCACACCGAACAAGCCTTGTTTTGTTGCTGGGGAAATCCCCCATCTGCAGAGGTGTATGTATGTGTGACAATTCAGAAACAACATCCCTACTTACATCTCTGAATTATTCAGAGATTCTTTGTTTTGGAACCAGCAAGTGGACAGAGAAAACAGCACAAGTTTGCTGCTAAAGAACACTAGAAATGAAAAATGTGCCTGGAGGAGAGGAAACATCCAGTGTTTTGGAGAGATGGCAGCAGTTGATGGGTGGGGGAAAGAGGGGCGGGGGGACGAAGGAGTGCTACTTCTGCAAAACAGACAAAGGAAGCTGGTGAACCCAGGAGGCAGGCAGGCACTGGAAGCTCAGAGACATCTTTCAAAACAAAGCACAGGGCCCCTTGCAGGGGCCTTCCCACTAAGCCACCTTCTCATGTGAAAGTCACCACCTTCCTGGTTAGCTTTCTTGAAGATCATTCCTGACATAGATTTCTCATACTTTCAGAACTGAGGATAAGAGGCAGTGTATAACTAATGTAATGCAAAGAAGTAGATGAAAACAATAGAATGAGAAAGACTAGAGATCTCTTCAAGAAAACTGGAGATATTAAGGGAACATTTCATGCAAGGATGGGCACAATAAAGGACAGAAACAGTAAGGACCTAACAGAAGCAGAAGAGATTAAAAAGAGGTGACAAGAAACACAGAAGAACTATATAAAAAAGGTCTCAATGACTGAGATAACCACAATAGTATGGTCACTCACCTAGAGGCAGACATCCTGGAGTGTGAAGTCAAATGAGCCTTAGGAAGCATCACTACGAACAAGGCTAGTGGAGGTGATAGAATTCCAGCTGAGCTATTAAAATCCTAAAAGATGGTGCTATTAAAGTGCTGCACTCAGTAAGTCAGCAAATTTAGAAAACTCAGCAGAGGCCACAGGATTGGAAAAGGTCAGTTTTCATTCCAATCTCAAAGAAGGGCAGTGCCAAAGAATGTTCAAACTACCCGACAATTGCATTCTTTTCACATGCTAGTAAGGTTGTGCTCAAAATCCTTCAAGCTAGGCTTCAGCAGTAGGTGAACTGAGAACTTCCAGGTGTATAAGCTGGTTTTAGAAGACAATGAATCAGAGATTCAAATTGCCAGCATTCACTGAATCATAACAAAAGCAAGAGAATTCCAGAAAAACATCTGCTTCATTGACTGCACTAAAGCCTTTGACTGTGTGGATCACAGCAAACTATGAAAAATTCTTCAAGAGATGGGAGCACCGGATTATTTTACCTGTCTCCTGAGAAACCTGTATGCGGGTCAAGAAGCAACAGTTATAACCTTACATGGAACAACTGACTGGTTCAAAATTGGGAAAGGAGTACAATAAGGCTGTATATTGTCACTCTGTTTATTTAGCTTAAATGCAGAGTACATCATGTAAAATGCCAGGCTGGATGAAGCCCAAGCTGGAATCAGGTTGCCAGGAGAAATATCAACAACCTCAGATATGCAGATGATATCACTCTAATGGCAGAAAGTGAAGAGGAACTAAAGAGCTTCTTGATGATGGTAAGAGGAAAGTGAAAAATCTGACTTGAAGCTCAACATTCAAACAACTAAGATCATGGCATCCGGTCCCATCACTTCATGGCATATAGAAAGGGAAAAAGTGAAATCAGGGGCAGATTTTATTTTGGGAGGCTCCAAAATCACTCCAAAACTACAGCCAAGAAATTAAAAGACTCTTGTTCTCAGGAAGGAAACCTATAAACAAACCTGCACAGTGTTTAAAAAGCAAAGACAAATGTCCATATGGTGAAACCTACGGTTTTTCCTCAGACATACAGACGTGAGGGTTGGACCATAAGAAGGCTGAGCACCGAAGGACTGATGCTTTTGAACTGTGGTGTTGGAGAAGACTCTTGAGAGTCCCTTGGACTGCAAGGAGATCCAACCAGTCCATCCTGGAGGAAATCAACCCTGAATGTTCATTGCAAGGACTGATGCTGAAACTGAAGCTCCAATACTTTGGCCACCTGATGAGAAGAGCCGACTCGTTGGAAAAAACCCTGATGCTGGGAAAGATTGAAGGCAAAAAGAGAAGAGGGTGACAGAGGATACGATGGTTAGATAACATCACCGACTCAATGGACATGAATTTGAGCAAACTCCAGGAACTAGTGAAGGACAGGGAAGACTGGCGTGGTGCAGTCCCTGGGGTCACAGAGAGTCAGACGTGACTTGGTGACTGAACAACAACAAATAGCTTACATTAAAAGGAAAAAGTTAAATGCAAACATGAGATGCAGACTACAGAGCTGCCAGTGTGTGAAGAGGTAAAATCATGGCTCCCCACACACAAATTAAAAGAAGAAAGTACTACGATGAAAGTGTTGTATAAATTTAAAATATTATTCATGCCTTTAATATTATATTGTCCTTTCATTTAAAAAGACAAAAAGCTCTCTGGCAACCTCAATGTCCGAAGAAGCCATTTTACTAGGCTTTTAGCATTACAAAGCATGATCCCAAATACTTTGGTCCTAGCATGAACTGCTCTCTCCCTGCAGTTAACTAGACTAATGCCTCTCTTAAAATGAGGTTTACAAGCCTATTTAAAGGGTAATAACATACTGCTTTCCTGGGATGAGACTTTCATCCTGATGAAGGCTCTAGTATATCTCTAAAGTAAATGATCCAGGCTCGGCTCACCTCACTGGGTGCAAGACAAGTCTGGGCTTTTAGTCACTAATATAAGTCAGGGCAGGGGAGCCCCTACCCCCTGAGGGGCTGCCCCATGGTGGTGTACATGCACCAAAAGTGTTAGAACTGGGAATCTGGGCCTCCTGTTACTGAAACTCCAGTACTTTGGCCACCTCATGAGAAGAGTTGACATTGGAAAGGACTCTGATGCTGGGAGGGATTGGGGGCAGGAGGAGAAGGGGACAACAGAGGATGCGATGGCTGGATGGCATCACGGACTCGATGGGCCTGAGTCTGAGTGAACTCTGGGAGTTGGTGATGGACAGGGCTGCGATTCATGGGGTCGCAAAGAGTTGGACATGACTGAGCGACTGAACTGAAATGTTACTGTGGAAGCAGACGGTGGCAGAGTGGGGAGGAATGTGCTGGAAGAGGCCACAAAGGAGGAAAACTGTGGTGGCCTCTTTCCTTCTCCCCATCCTCTGCTGACATTTCTGCAGTAAAACTGGTTGTTTGTCTCATAAGAAATCATGCTTCTATCTTATATATCTTCATTTATAGTCCTGATATTAACTTATGGATATTTTCCACGTCGGGGTCGAAACAACAAAAAAAGTTGAGCCTATTATCTATTATTCTATGATGCTTCTGCTCAGTGTGTAGGGCTGGGGGGAGAATAAAGGATACCCTATGGACTCTAACCAATTCTTCCTATTTCCTTGGTTATTTGTCACAATCACCTTCTGAACACCGTCACTCCTGTCACCTCGGATTAGAGTTTTCCTACTTGAGTTTCAAAAGTAGTAACTCTAAGAGTTTTTATCCAGAGCCATTAGAACAAAGAAACCTGAAAAGAGCTCTGAGTTGGCTACTAGCTCTCCCTATGGAGGTTCACAACATACCTCTGCATGTAAATGAGGTGAAAAGGAAAGTTATTTAATATGACATCATGGTTAAATAAAGCAGCATGTGCCTAGAAGATGTCATCCTCTCTAGAGCATGCATTAGGTTTTAGTCCTGTTATTAAGAGTTGGTCTGTCCTTTGCACAGACTCCTATAGGGGATGGTTGCCCTTTGATGTTCTCCTTACCTTCTGTAACCTGTGGATGCAGAGAGTAATCTGTGAGATCTGGGCGATAATCACATGTCTAACTTTTATGCTACCACCCTGTGCCATTCAGAACAGTAGCCACAAGCCACTTGTAGCTATTAACATTGGACTGGACAAAAAGTTCATTTGCTGGCACAGAAACAAAGATGGTGCAGAAAAACCCAAATAAACTTTTCTGGTCCACAAAACATTTAAATTATTTAATTCTAATTAAAATTAAAAATTCAGTTCCTCAGTCGCACCAGCTGCATTTCAAGTGCTCACATCACATATGGTTGTGCCTACCATTTTGGTCAGAGCAGAAGCAGAAATTTCTGTCTAACCTTGTTGCTGCTGTCACTCGTACAAGGAATTCTCTTAGCCTTCTTCTCATATCATCTTCTACATCCCCCATGAGCCTGTGAATGTCTCTGAAAGCATGGATAGGTTTGTGTGACCTCTGATACCCAGCTCCTAGTCCAGGGCACTTTAGGGAAGGTCACTCACAAAATATTTGCCAGTAATATGGATGATCCCTTCTCTTTGCTCCTACAGCATGTGGCTACTTTGGTCAATGCTATAGCACACTGCCCTCCCTCTAACCCCACCAATTTTTGTAATTGGTTTTCATTAATTTTAAAACCAACACAAAAAGTACTGAGAAAAGATAATAAAACTCAGCAGGCAATACTCTCACCTGAAGACAACTGCTCAAAATTCTGTAATATTTTCATTCATTTAACAAATAGATATTTTTATGTACTGAGGTATAATTTACATGTAGTAAAATCTACCATTTTCATCTATCATGTGTATGATGTATGTAATCACCACTATAATCAAGATATAGAACATTTCTCTCAGCCTCCAAAAGTCCCATCTCCTGCTTCTTCATGATCAAACTTCTTTCCTCACCTCCTCCTCTGGCAATCACTGGTCTGATCTCTGTTCGATAATTTTTACTTTTCAGGAAGGTCATATAACTAGCCTTGTCTAAGTGGCTTTTTCTGTCTCACTTCTTCCACTTAGCACAATGCTTTTTAGATTCACTCATGTTGTTGCAAATATCTTTTCCTTTCTTTTATTGCTGAGTAATATTTTATTCTATGGCTATGCCACTGTTTATCCCTTCTACACTTGGTAGACTTTGTGGTTGTTTCTGACTTTGGGCAATTATAGAATAGAGCTGTTATAAAAATTTACACACATGTTTTTCTGGGTATATATGTTTTCATTTCTCTTAGGAGAATTTCAAGGAATTAGATTGTTAGTCATGTAATAAGTATATGTTTAATTTTATAAGAAACACCAGACTTCCAAAGTGGCCTTACCAGTTTGTATTCCCACCAGCCAGGTATGAGATCTTCACTACCATACTATATTTTCCATTTTTCTTAGATGAATCATTCTAATACATATGTGATGAAGCTCATTGTGGTTTTAACTTGCATTTCCCTAATAATTAATGATGTGGAGCAATGATATGTTGTCAATATCTGTCTCTGTTTGTGGAGTTTCTGTTTGAATCTTTTACCCGTTTTTAAATGGTTTTTTTGTATTCCTTTTATTGAGTTGTAAGGGTTCTTTATATAGTCTAGATGCCAGTATTGACAGAGATGTATTCTACGAATATTTTCTCCCAGTTTGGGGCTGGTCTTCACTTCCTTAAAAATATCTTATAAAGAGGGGACATTTTTAATTGTGTGGAAGAAACAAAGAGACATTTATAACTATCTGCCATATGCTGAGCTTTGATCGGCACTGGAAATATAATAATGCCTCAGCTTACATTTGTACTTTTTCTTTTTAGCAAAATAGGCATCTGTTGGTTTACAGCCTCCTTTTTCGCCGTCATATCATGACTATTTTCCACATCATTCAATATTATTCAAAAACAGGATTTGTAATGTGTACATAGTACTCTCATGGATATTTCTTAATTTGTTTAACTATCCCTCTCTATTTTGTGGGTACTTGGGCTTCCCTGGTAGCTCAGTTGGTAAAGAATCCACTGCAGTGCAGGCGACCCCAGTTCTATTCCTGGGTTGAGACGATCCACTGAAGAAGGGAATGGCTGCCCACTCCAGGATTCTGGCCTGGAGAATTCCATGGACAGGAGCCTGGCGGACTACAGTCTATGAGGTTGCAAAGAGTCAGACACGACTCTGTGACTTTCACTTTCAAAAAATAAGAGAGAGAAATATATATGATTACCACCCTTTGCAGAAATCTCTGTGAATATCCTCAATTATAAATGCTTACAGTTGCAAAGACTGAGACAAAGACATAACACTTTGTTTCATAATTGCCTCTGAAGAAAGACAGCTGATGTCTTGAAGAGCTCATCTTGCCCTCTTTGTCATGCCAGTACACGACAGAGAGCCTGTCACATTGTAAGTGCGTCGCATATACTTGGTGGATAAATAGTATAGTTGGAAAGAAAAAGAATTCCCCTGAGCTTGATCCTTTCCCCTTCCTCCTGTGAAAGAAAGTAAGAGTACCTACCCTTCAGCTCTCAGATGAAGGGAATAAGAAGAAAGCATTCTTCTAAGAGAGAACTGGTCAAAAAGATGTAGGTTCCCAGAAAAGCTAGGTGCCAAGCCCTGTTGCTGCTCAGCAAAGCCCTTAAGGGGCCCCGCCCCCAGCCCATATAAAGCCAGGGTGCAGTGGGGCAGCTGCCGCAGCTGGCACTCAGCCTCCAGAGCACCGGCACTGCCACTGGCCTTGGCACACACTATGGCAAATGAAGTGCAAGCCCAGCTCTCCCCACTGAAAGGGGGGCACCCTCCTGCAGGTAGGCTGCCCACCTGCCCTCTGCCCTGCAGACAGCAAGGCCCCACTGCTGCTGCCACTGCCCCCCTTCCATCAGTGCCTTCGACAGAGATACCCCAACAGAGCCAAGGCTCTCTGTCTCCCATGTTAGTTTAACTTCCTGCAAACTGATTTCCTCTTCTGTCTTTGATCCTTTTAGACTTATGTATAAAAACCATCTGGGGACTTAGCAGGCCCCGGTTTGGTTGAATTAAAGCCTAACGTTCTATGAGAGCACAAGAGATTGGGCACTGGTGGAAAGGAACAGGTGGAGAGCTTGGACCTTCCCTCTCTGGCTGTAGCTTTGTAGTGACCCGTCCACACCCAGGAGGTGATTTCCTGCTCATGGAAACCTTCCTCCCTAGAGGTTCCAGCTTCTAGACTCAGTCTCCCCAAGATACCTATACATTATCTGACTTGGTGCCCAGGCAAACCAGCTTCTGTACAGAAGACAGCAATGCAGTTTCTCTCACCCTCCTCAGGTGTGGGGTTGGGCAGTGTTATCAGTAATGTCTTTTGTCTGTCACCAAGCTGAGGAGCACTTTTAAAAAAGGTGATACGGGCCTGGCAGGGGCTGACTAGAAAAGGTATCTATCGAAGTATTTTACAAAGGATCCACAGTTCTTTTTTTTTTTTTTTAAGTATGCTATTTATATCAATTCTCTGGAATATGGAAATTATTTCTATTGTACTTAACCATATGTTCATATAGATTGGCTGAGGCACTCAGGCCTATTTTTAGCCAGTTTGATGTTCTTTCTACTGCCTTTCTCATTTTTTTCCTGGAGAATGATCTCACAAGCTCAACTGCTTTGTTCTTGCCTTTCTCCAAATAACAGAATTTATTTGTTGGTATCATTCTTTGGCTCTTCTAAGCCAAGGTTATTTCAGTCATCTTTGCTGCAGAGGACAATGGCAGGTATAATCTTCACAAAGCATCAAAAGCTGACACAAGGCTCAGTGGCTTTCTGGTGGGCAGCTCAGCCAAAAAAGAGTCAGAATTTTTACACTAATTCTGAGTTTACACATCTTGGCACCATGTCATGGTCTCTTGTGGCAGACTCCTGACTTTTTATATTTGTCATTGGATTTAGGAATAATTAACATTATTTACATTTAAAGTTAATGATGCCAACTAATGATCAAGAACTATTGATGTCAATTATTAGAAGTTTTTGAAAGTGAAAGTGAAGTCACGTGTGACTCTTTGCAACTATAGCCTACCAGGCTCCTCCGTCCATGGGATTTTCCAGGCAAGAATACTGGAGTGGGTTGCCATTTCCCTCTAGGAGATCTTCCCGGCCCAGGGATTGAACCCAGGTCTCCCTCATTGTAGGCAGATGCTTTACCATCTGAGCCACCAGGAAGTCCTACCTGGAAGGACTAACTTAGAAGTTTCTACCTAAGGACAAAAGAAGACATCATTCTCTTCCTGCAACTTCCATCCCAATCCTTCATAAAACAGTTCAGCTAATGCCTGATTTGCTAAATGACATTTATACACAAAGAACACAGAGATAAACTCAAGCAAATAAAAATGTGAATGAAGCCACCAGGAACTTTTTGTCCCCACTGCTAATGATTGCTAATTACTCTGTGTACATAGCACACCATGACGCCATCAAGCATGTCACAATGCCTCTGGCATGACAATTAATTATTATGAACTGTGACACTTCAGATAAGAGGTTTGGGATAATTAGAATGGAGATGAAGGCAGACTTTTGCCTCCCCGCTGAGAACAAGGGAACAAGAAAGCCTCATCCTTCAGCTTGTCTATTACATAGTTTAACTCTGAACCAGATTGCTACCACACAAAATTTTATTTATAGAACAAAAATAATTCATTGCCAGAATTCCATTAAATTTTACCTGAGTTTTATAAGCAATAGACAGGCCCCAGAAAGTAGGATGCAGACATGATAAGGTGGAAAAGTCTGACATGGCCTTTGCAACCAGTTAGTCCTAGATTTAAACCCTGCTTCCCTTCCACATCGCTGAGCCTTAGTTTTAGTTTTCTTATCTCTAAAACAGGAGGGGGTGTGCATGCATGCTCAGTCATGTCTGACTCTTTGTGACCCCATGGACTGTAGCCCACCAGATTCCTCTGTCCATGGAAGCAGTAATAAATAACATTGATATTGTAAGGTTTTTATGACTGTTAAAAGAGATAACCTGTGTAAGGTACCCAGACATGAATGTTAATCCCTGTAAAGTACAGGCCTGGGAAAACACATAGCTGTCACAAGAAATTATTTTCTTCCATGGCAAGACCTCCTGATGTTTGAGGGAGGCATTAGAAACTACTGCAATCATCAGAACAGAAGGAAATTGCAATGGGAAGGAACCATGTGCCTGCCCCATCACAGTTAAAAATGAAACCACTCAAAAGTCAGCCAGCTGTAGCTCTTTCCCACCTACTCGGCAAGCGTGCAGTGGTTTTTTTCTTTCATGTATGTTATATAATATACGGCACCTCTGTGAGCCCTGCTTATTTATGTTGTGAAACAAGACTACATTAAACATGAAGTGGCCTGGGCTCTAGGAAGCTTAGCTTTTGGTTTTCTGCTGTTTGGATTTGCCTCACTCTCAGTTTTATAAGAACGCCATTACATGAACGGCCGAAACTGTGCGAGTAGGAAGTAATCTAAGGAAGCTAAGGGCATACATATTGAACAAGAAAAAGCAGCAGTTCGTGAGTTTTCTGTATCCCTCACACTTTTTTATTTGGCGTAAGGCAAATGAATCAGAGCCATCAAAGGGGCCACTGCTGAACCCCCAGAGAGAATCGTTTACTAACTCATTCAAGAGGGAGGGAAGTTTAGGGAAGGTATCCCCTGCATGCGTGAGAGTTTAGTCACTAGGTCGTGTCTGACTCTTATGACTGCATGAACTGTAGCCCACAGGCTCCTCTATCCGTGGCATTCTCCAGGCACCTCTGTACAGGGGATTTCCCAGGCAAGAATATTGGAATAGTTTGCCATTTCCTCCTCCAGGAAATCTTCCCAACCCAGGGATTGAACCCCAGTCTCCTGCATTGCACACAGATTCTTTACCATCTGAGCTACCAGGGAAGCCCCGTGCATCCCCTAGGGTTAAACTAATGCAGAGAATGGGGAAGAAATCATAGCTGCAGAAGGGCCAGTATGATTTTTTTTTTAAAGGAAACACTAGAGGCTTAATTCTATCAATTCCAGTCTGTTCATGTCAACTTCTGGGAGTTGATCTGTGAGGTTTGACAGAGAGGTTGAGAGACCACTACCCCACACGTCACAGGGCAGGGGTTGATGACAAGAACAGCTGCTTTTCACTTAACCCTGTGTGTCTGGTACTACACGGAGCCTTCTAAACACGAAATCAACCCTGCAGACCAATGATGTTCCCACATCCCTGTTTCACAGAGGAGCAAACTGAAAGTTAGCAAAGTCAGGGGATATGCTCAGCACCGCACAGCTGGAGAGCAGGGGTGCAGAGAAGGACAGTCAGGTGGACCCATGCCAAGCCCTCTCTCCTTGCTTCACAAGCTACTCCTGATGCGGGTCTTTTGATGGATAGTTTAGAATTTACCAAAAACTCGACTGTGAAAGCAAAGAAAGTGTTTTGCAAATATCTGACTTTTAAATTAAAATGTTCAAATGAAAGTTCTAAATCACAAGGCAGAGTTTGCCCAAACCTTCATGGTGGTCATCTTTTTCACACACGTTCTTTACTGATTATTGAAAGAAAAAAGCTCAATTTTTCCTGGAGGTTTGTCTTTCCTTATCTTAACTACCCTCTACCAAACAAGATGTGAAATGCCTGGAAAATCTTAATTGGAAAATTATTGTATAGCATTCTAAACTCAAGGGTCTACTTTTGAAAACTACAAAATCCATAAACTACAAAGGTGACCACAAAAGTATAACACTTAGTCATAGACAGGAAATAAAACTTTTGTTTTCTCCACATCATTGTAGGTTTTCTAATGAAACTATTTTAAAAAATCGGCTCTCCCTTACATTCTTTAAAAATCTCTAGTTCATTTTGCTTATTAAAAGTACCTGCAGTCTTGTATTTGAATATATTTGTATTCAAAGTCCTGTTAAAATGTTAAATCAGTTCATTTTGTACTTTGCCCAATTCTAGTTGGTTGTTCTACAAAGGTTCAAAGGCAATATAGTCCCAAACATGGAATTACATAAACAATTACACATTTAATTGACCTAATTTAGTTACAGTGAGACTTTGAGGTCCTGTGAGTTAGACCAACTAGTTTAAACAAAACTGGCAAGAATCTGATTGCAAATATTGGTTGCAAATTTTTTTTTTTTTTTTAATGGCTTGTTTAGGGAATTCCCTGGTGGTCCAGTGTTAGAACTCTGAGCTTTCACTGCTGAGGTTGTGGGTTCAATTCCTGGTTGGGGAACTAAGTTCCAGCAAGCCACGCTGCTGCTGCTGCTGTTGCTAAGTCCCTTAGTCGTGTCTGACCCTGTGCAACCCCAGGGACAGCAGCCCACCAGGCTCCCCTGTCCCTGGGATTCTCCAGGCAAGAACACTGGAGTAGGTTGCCATTTCCTTCTCCAATGTATGAAAGTAAAAAGTGAAAATGAAGTCACTCAGTCGTGTCCAATTCTTAGCTACACCATGGACTGCAGCCTACCAGGTTCCTCCGTCCATGGGATTTTCCAGGCAAGAGTACTGGAGTGGGTTGCTATTGCCTTCTCCAGCAAGCTGCACAACTCAACCAAAAAGAAAATGAACAAAAATAAAAAGCAATAACAGCTTAAAAAAAAATGGCTTGTCTAGATCCAGGGAGATCCAGGAGGTAAGTGTCAACAGCATTCCCTGCAAAAATTTTGAAGATGACCTCCCACAAGGTTCCATCTGGTTCAATCACCCCAGTGTAATGAGAGCCTTACTCTATATCTCAGTGTATCCATCTATAGTGTAGAGGGATTCTCCTCTGCTCCTTTCTACTGTACATTGCTGACCAAGTGAGATTACTTATCAGAACAAGTTTCGTACAGAACTATACTCTGAAATCCAACGTGTGGTTGACTTATGCTTCCTAAATCACTCAGAGCCCACAGCCCTGGATAGATTCAAAAACTCCTGGATGAAAGTAAGAATCTTGTGAGAAGAATTTTTTCAAAATTGGGTATAGCTGCTTTGCAATTTGTGTTAGTTGCTGCTGTACAACGAAGTGAATCAGCCATGTGTATACATATGTCCCCTCCCTCTTGGATCTCCCTCCCTGCCCCAGCCCACCCTTACCTCTCCAGGTCATCACAGCACCAAGCTGCGCTCCCTGCACTATACAGCAGGTTCCCACTATCTGTTTTACACATGACAGTGTACATATGTCAACATCAATTTCCCAGTTCATCCCCTTTCCCCCCGCCATGTCCAAACATCTGTTCTTTACGTTTGCATCTCTATTCTTGCTCTACAGAGGTTCATCTGTACCCTTTTTCTAGATTCCTTGTATATGCATTAATACACAGTATTTGTTTTTCTCTTTCTGACTTACTTCACTCCGTGTGACAAACTCTAGGGTCTGTCATGAGAGGATTTTTAATTTCCTCTCAAATGTCACTGTTTTATTGTTCTGAAGAATGAGGAACTCCCATGTTTGCATTCTCTGTACTTTTTTCTCTTTCTTTTTTTGGCATTTGCTTTTCTAAGTGCACTGTATTCTTTCGAAAGGGAGGGAACATGATAGATTTTCTTTTGTAGGTAGATGGGAATAGTTAGAATCACATTAAAGACGTTACAATAAAAACTATCTAGTTAACTGCTACTGAATTCCCCAAAATCCTTCTAAAATATTCATGGCAGATACACTTCTTTTTAGCACACTGTGGGGCCAGAGAACATACTATTGTACTCTGCAGTCTACTTCACTTTGAATAAGACAGTTATATGCAGCCAGGCTCTGCCTTTCAGGAACTTCTGCTCTTTGGTTTTCATTGCCTCCTCTGGAAAAACATATGTAAATAATAATAACTACTAATTATTAAGTGCCTCCCATGTATCCAGGTGCTTCTGTTACCTCTATTTTCTAGGGCAACTCACACAAAATCAGTATTATTCCCTTTTGAAGGATGCAAAAACTGTGCCACAGAGGAGTTTAAGTATCTTGCCCAAGGTCACAGAGCTCAGGCAGGGTAGAGCTCTCTGACCCTAATAACATTTCCTCACCAGGAAACCAGGCCTCCTCCATAAGACAGCCTCTAAAATCCTTGAAAATGACACCATAAGTTTCCCTTGTGCCTTGGCTTCCTCAGAAGTGGTCTTCCCCATGTGACACAGCTTCTTCTCCTTTCTGGTCACTATCCTCTGGACATTGTCTAGACTGTCCACGTCCTTCCAAATGAGCAGCACAGACCTCAACATTCCAAAGTTCTTCTCACTTTAAACTGGTGCTCATTTTAGCTATAACGAGTGTGCTTCTGTAGTTGGCAATAATAATCAGTGGAAGAAAACGTGTGAAAACCATAACAGAGAAAACAAAAGGAATACTAATAGGAAAGTCGTGACAACACTCCATGTTTAAAAGGCATTTGTCATTAGAAGAATGAAAGATACTACTGAAGAGTACTGAAGACCCAAGCTCTAGGTTTGGCGCTATTGTGATTTGATTCTTCTTGTTAGAAGAGAGTGCGGTGCTGTGAGCAACACCCTTCAAACAGAGGCATACTCTCTTCAAGCAGTCTCCAGAAAAGGGCACCCCTCGGTTTACTTCATCTATTTCCCATGGTTATTCAAAAGATGTTTCCACATCATTTCCATTTCTGTTGCTGATTATTTTGTATGCTGTGTGTGTATGTGCGTGTGAATTTAAAGCAGAGCCTGGTGGCTCAGATGGTACAGAATCCTCCTCAATGCAGGATACCCAGATTCAATGCCTGGTTTGGGAAGATTCCCCTGGAGGACGGAATGACAACCCACTCCAGTGTTCTTGCCGTGGACAGAGGAGCCTGGTGGGCTACACAGTCCATCAGTTTGCAAAGAGTCGGACACAACTGAGTGACTAACACATACACCTGTGTGTGTGTAAACACAGGACTTTTCCCCCCCTGGACTATATCTAGTATTATAAAAGTATAGTGATATGCTTTTATTATCAATAAAAATCTTGGTTATTCAAAATAACCAAGAAGAGTTTATTCCATGAACACAAGAAGGGTTTGATAGTAAAATATTCATTAACGTGAACGTGAAGTAACTCAGTCATGTCTGACTCTTTGCAACCCCATGGTCTGTAGCCTACCAGGCTCCTCTGCCCATGGGATTTTCAAGGCAAGAATACTGGAATGGGTTGCCATTTCCTTCTCCAGGAGATCTTCCCAACCCAGGGATCAAACCCAGGTCTCCTGCATTGTAGGCAGACGCTTTACTGGCTGAGCCACCAGGGAAGTCAGCAAAATATTCATTAATATATATTTATAAAATCTTTATCTATTAACATAATTAACCACATTAAGGAGAAAAACCATATGATCATATACATGAATTATAAAGGGCATCTAGTCAAATTCAACATGTGTTTGTAATTTTTTAAGCCAGTGAAACAGTAATAGAACGATATTTCCTTAATATGATAAAAGAAATGTATTTGAATAGATATATATATTACAGATATGTGTTTGTGTGTATATCCAACTAACTACACATTATACTTAATGGGAAAACACTAAAAGCAATCCCTTAAAAAGTTAGGATGAGAAAGATGTCCTTCATGAGCACTACTACTGCTACTGCTAAGTTGCTTCAGTCGTGTCCGACTCTGTGCAACCCCATAGACGGCAGCCCACCAGGCTCCCCCGTCCCTGGGATTCTCCAGGCAAGAACACTGGAGTGGGTTGCCATTTCCTTCTCCAATGCATGAAACTGAAAAGTGAAAGTGAAGTCGCTCAGTCATATCCGACTCTTCACGACTATTTAATATTATTCTAGAGGAAGTAATATTCTATTGTTTGCAGATTATATAATTTTTAACCTGGAAAATAAAAGGGAATCAACAAAAATACTATAAACAGTAAGAGATTTCAATAAGATATGGATATAAAATCAGTGATACTAATATAAGAATAACAGTCCATGAGAGCTATAATGGAAGAATAGACCCTCTTTACAATTGCAACAACAACAACAAAGAGAAAATGCTTAGGGAATAAACCTAATAATAAATGTGTAAGATTTATGTGATTTACAAGTTACTGAGGGACCCAAAAGAGGATGTAAAAAATGGAAAAGCATACCATGTTCTTGAAAAGAGAGCAACCAGGATACGAAGATATGAATTTTCCCTTTAAAAATAATCTAAGGGCTTCCCAACGGTTCAGTGGTAAAGAAGCCGCCTGTCAGTGCAGGAGACAAGAGTCTGATCCCTGATCCAGGAATTCCCACATACCATGGAGCTGACTAAGCCCACGCACCACAGCTATTGCGCCTCTGCTCTAGAACAAGCGCTCCTCAACGAGAGGCCTGCGCATACAGCCGAAGAGAAGCCCCTCTCGCCACAGCTAGAGAAAAGCCCACACAGCAAGGAAGGCCCAGCACAGCCAACAGTAAATAAATAAGGTTTTTAAAAAATCTATAAATCTACAGCAAGACCATTAAAAGACTACCAGCAGGATATTTTTGGTGGGAATTGACAAACTGATTCAAAAGCTCATATGGAAAAATAAATAAGAATAGCTAATAAAATTCTGCAAAGTAAATATAGCAAAGAAAGACTATCAATTAAAACATAAAGCTACAATCATTAAAATAAAGCCGTAACAGCAAATAAACAGAGATGAATGGAACAGAAGTCCAGCAGGACAAATAGGCCAAACATTTAAACAGTCTTAAAAAAAAAAAAAATTCAACTGCCTTCTGAAACAAAATAAGCTCAACTTTTAATAAAATATAAGAAATGCAAATTATCTTTCTTTTTCTTATTGGTTGATGAAACCAAATATTTTCTAGTTCACATTGTTGCTTGAGGTGTAGGGAAACAATCACTGTCATTGTAGCTAGTGAGATTGTAAACTAGTGCAACTTCTGTGAAGGATAATTTGACGAGATAGAACAAAATTACAAATGCACATACTCTAAAGAATTAACAAGATCACTTCTAGGAATGTATCCCACAGGTATACTTGCACTTGTGCAAAATTATGTACATGAAAAGGATATTCATTACAGCATTGTTTTTGATAGTAACAGATTAGAGACATCTAAAATGTCCAACATTTGAAAACTGGTTAAGTACACATAGAATGTCCATATAATGAAATTTTAAAGCAGATGTTAAAAAAAAAGACATTCTCTTTTTACATATACATTCTCTTTTTACATATATATGTGATACATATATACATATAAATCTCTTTTCACACACAGATAGGGAACTTACTCCAAAGTGCAAGACTGAATGAAAAATATAAATAAACAAGATGTAGAACAACGTATGCTGCCATTAAAAAAATACATAGGTATGTGTATAGAATGTCTATGGATGAATACATAGGAAACTTGTTAACGTTAGCAGTATTTAGGGAGGTGAACTGGAGACCTAAAAATAATCGTAGAAGAGAACTTTCCATGTTTTTTGAATTGTGTGCTTCATGAATGTATATTACATAGTCAAAAAATTAATAGTTTTAAAAGAAAAATGAAGTCAGTTCACGAGGGCATTGAGAAAGAGAAGTTTTCCTATTTTTCGCTTTATTGAAGCTAGTTTTAGAAAATTGCCAATCTAATATTTCCATAAAAAGAATTAACAGGCTCAAACAAATCAATGTCCATTTAGCTTTTTATCATTTGAGCTTGTCAGATTTCAAACGTGCAAATTTCCTGGGAACAGAATAAAGTATTTGCTTTGACTTGCAATATGAAATAGGTTGTTCCTTTTCAAGTTGATTTCATCTGACATTGTTAAACACTTGAATTGCTGTTAGGTCATCTGTAGCCTAATTAACACTAATTGATCTCTTGAACGGCAGGATTATTAATGCATTTTAATTACTCATTAGAACATCTGAGCTCCTCCAACATCGGAGATTTGAGGTCTGGGATGCAAGGTGGATATCTGGTGGGATCAGAAGCATCTCTCTTGAATTAAGTGCCTGTTATCACCGCTGCCCTGACTTCTGGCTCATTCTCCAATCTAGCTTTTGAAAGCTTTGGTTGGATTAAAAAATTTGCAAGCCTTGCACTTTAATCTTGTGGGAAAACAGGAGGGTCACACTGTAATTGTCAGTTGCTATCATGAAGAATGTAATTGCTTTGATAATAAGAAAAAATGTTTTCCAGTGAAATGCCTAAGGGAATGCATTGTTATCTCCTCCCAAATCGAAGGTATAAACACCGCTGCTATTTTTTAGCCTTAGTTCCCCCTCTCTGAACACAAACAAGCAAAAACCTTAACCCTTCTCTCCTTCCCACTTTGTTTGATTGAGTTTTTTTTTAATCTGTAACATTAGCTCAAGGTACTTTTTTTATTATGTTGTTTTAGATAAAAGTTCAGCTCTTCAAAAAGTTCTGAAATTCTTCAAATGTCAATTCATACCTTGAATAATAAAACTAATTTTCTCTTGCTGCCCTAACCATGACTCCTGTGCTAATGCTTCTTTGTTTATAGTAAAAGCTGGAGGAAAGCGAATTTCCAAAAAACAGGAAATTGGCATCTTGGAGAGACACACCAAGAAAACAGGGTTAGAGAAAACAAGGTAGGAGACTGCTTCATTTCTTTGCCTTCTTCATCTCGAGTTTTAGACAACTCTGCTGCCAGAAGTCAGAGGCGTTGCTGTATCTTAGGGCAAACAAGGATCCCCAGGCACTTGCTAACCAGAGTTAGAGGCAGCA